>SNQJ01S0054067.1:37557-63879 GCA_010110895.2 Picea sitchensis
CATCATCAGTGGTCTTATCTCTTTGACTATCTCTTGTTGGGCAGCAATCTGTGAAAGGGGTTTCCTTGACTTAGCCTTTACCCTTTAGCCTTTCTTTAACCCAGATTGCCTTAGGGACGTCTCCCTTGGACTTGCCCTCCTAAATAGAAAGAGTTCCCGATCGAGGTGACAGTGGGTGGGGAAGCTCCTGTTACGCCGGTTTCAAGCCCTGACTCAAGCTCTTGGACCTTTCCTACAAACCGTGCGATAACAGGAACTATTGAAAAATATGCCATGTTGAATGAGGACTCCCCAGAGACAATCAGTAACCACTGGTGGTGTCACCCACAGCCCCACAGACAGCGCTAGTGGCAACACCCCATGAAGACAACTTCAGCACCTCAGTAATGGTATTGTTTCGTGTCTCTTTTTGGCTATTTTTTGGGTTGTCTTTTTTACATTAATGAAGTCGATCATGGGTTTTGGTGGGACCAGGAGTCCAAAGTTTTTCATAACGGACATAAATCTTGAGAGTACTTAAAGAAACGCAGTACAACTCAGGTTATAAGAACAAATATAGTTAAAATACAAATAACAGTTTGCATTGTCAAAGAAGAATGGGACCTGAGAGCCCTTAACTTTCAGACTTTTCTATCTTATTTTCATAGGCAAAGGTCCACTATCATAGAAATTTCCCTTTTTCCAACAAAAAAAATCTCAAATATTTTGAAAATTCAAGGGAATCTATCATTATTTTGGTTTTCCGAATACTCCCATTGTTCCATATTCCCCTGTAACTTATGTAATCGAACCCCTATACACCTGTGAAAAAGAAATCAATTTTCTATACCAATTTTCTCTGCATATTAGCTGTCAAAAGATATCCTACAAATTATTGACTTTGTTTATAATGTAAGTAAATGCGTCAGAAAGTTGTCCCACAAGGGGGTGATTCAGCCACAATGACAAATCTGGCATGCATCATGTCAGATATCAGACTGCCATTAATGCTAGCTGAGTCTGAAACTAAAAGAATTATACACAAATGTTATTTCTTGTTCACAAGACATAATGTACAGTTCCAAATATTACCTCAAATAGTTGCATGAAAGAGACAATGCCAAAAGATTTGGTTATCAGAAACAATTATCAAAGTAATATCCTTTCCATGCCACCACTTTAAATCCTATGAATTCACGTGCAGATGTAAAGGAACCCACAATAGGCCACAGGTGGAATAAAAAATCAGTGCATTCTTCAAACATTTCCAATCTAGGCTCTTTCCCATTTGTTTCCGCCACACTTACCTTGTTGCCCTTCTCCAACACCTCAATGCTCCAATTTCATAAGCAAACTGCTTGAACAAATTTCCATTTCCTCAGGCAAAGTGATAAATACTATAAATGTTTGTTTCTGCCTTCAATAAATTGACCGGTAATATACTATCTTATCTCCGCAATCTTTATTTCATGTTGCTTAGCACATAACCCATGATTACCCTCCTTTTCATCAAAAACACTGCCAGATATAAAACTCCGCAAATGATGACAAAATGTTTGAAGAAAATGTCTGATTGAAACTCCACTGGAAAATACCACAAGTATTGTTCAACTTCTTAAAAAGTTATGCCTATGGTCCTCTCCTGGTGGGGTAATGGAGGTGCAAGAAGTTTATTCATTTTAGAGGTAATATATGTTTGGGATGAAATGAAAATCTGTGCTTAGTACTCCTCAAGTGGGCTAAGTAATGAAGAAAATGTATGATTGAAACTCCACTGGAAAATACCACAAGTATTGTTCTTCAACTTCAAAAAATAATCTGGTATCCAATCTTTATTCACTATTACTGAATATAAAACCCATATCTCTTTTTTCTTCATAGCAGATATTAGTGCCTAAAAAACATTACAATATCTTAAAGAAAAGGCCTGGTAATGATCTACAATGGAAATTACTATCACGGTTTTCACTATGCCATAAAAAATGTGTCGTTCTATCCCACTTCCACAAGATTATGCTTTATGTTTTATTAAAGAAATAACCACCAAAAACAAACCATTTAATGACTGTTGAACCAGAAAAATTAGGGCTTCCGGTCAGTATCTTTTGTGGTTATAATCAACAAACTAATCAATTTATGTTTAAAATTACATGGATCTTGAAGAATTCTTTATTTACATCTTGACATCTACATGATGATCAATGATTATCAATTCTGCATGCAATTTCATAGCTGTTTGAAGAACTCTTTATTTGCATCTCAAAATCCTAAGCAGGTTGTGATACTCTAGGCTTAATTTACAGGATGGTTGATGACATAAAGAATGGTAACTTTTTGCAAGTCACATTTAGACATTGTCAGTTTAAAAAAAATTATGTTGTTTCACTATCTGTTGCACAGCACAACTTCGATGCAGTTTTGAAATATATATATTCATTTTCATGCAAAACATGGGAAGATATGCACTACATCTCTCAATGCACCTGCCTTAGTAAGATAACATAGATTATCCTCCAAAGCCCCAATCAAATAACCTAGCAAACCCTCATTTTGCATAATATCAGTGTGTAAGTACAATATGTGTGTATGTCTATGGTGATAAATATCAGATCTTCATAGAGGTAGCATCTCCATCACATTTACTCAGTTATCGAAGATCACTCATTAGCACTTCATGTGGTGAGAAGAATTCTGATTTGCATTAAGCTGGTCAAAAGGATTTTATAAACAGGAAATGTCTGCTAGTTCTACACAACTGCATTTAAGTTGGAGAGAAAATTAATAGAAACTAGGCAGCAAAGAACATAATCTAAGCCTCATCAATGTTACTCAGGACCACACAATAGAGACTATAAACAGAAAAATAAATACCACACATATTTTACTTGATAGCAGTTAACATATGAAATTACTTTGGCTGTCTGATAATCAACTACTTTCTTAGTAGTCAAATCATTCTTGTTACCAACAAGCAACTTATTCACATTTTCACTAGAATAGCGATTAATCTCATTCAACCATTGATTTACATTGTTGAAACTCTCATGGTCAGTAACATCATAAACCACCTGCCAGAACAAAAAGACAAATATATAATTATGGAAAATTTTAGTTTCAGCGTAATATGATATTCAGTGAATTTAATAGTTTGTGTTAAAATATTGCTAAAAATAATACTCTTAACAAATTAAAATCAGAAAAATCCAAAGAAAAATTTAAACAAAGATTATACATCATATATTAAGATAAAACTATTTGGTCTCTGACAGGTTCATGTTAATCCCCTGCATGACAACTTGTGTTTTGTCAAGGTAAGAATTTTAGTTTGTGTCTGTTAGCATCTTAGGTATTTTAGGTTCTAACTTTAACGTTCAATTTGGGGAACAATACTTCTATCCCTTGATCTGGATTGTGGCAACAACCCATCTGTTGTAGCCTAAAATTTTTTTGTAACATGTCCCGTACTGTATATCTTTTTATTTTAATAGAATTTAAGAAGCATATTTACAGACAAAGATTTTTGAAAAAAGAGATAAAACTGTCCAACAACTGTTCTATTAACACGTAGGAATTGGTCAACAAAGGAGTTGATAATATCAAAAGACATCATCTTGCTTATTGCTCAAATTCCACATCTCATTGGTTGGAAGCAAAACTCATAGAATGGAAAAATCTCTCAAGCTTATTACTTCATTATTAACCCAAGGAACGTTCCTTTCTTGTCTGTCCCCAAGCATAATGCTGCAATATCCATTGCAAAACCTTTAAGTGGTTAATAGCATATGTAAAAAGCCACAATGATCCCATTTTTTGGTGAGTTCACATTTACTGTGACATCTGTTGAGTGATTCAAATATTCTATCTCTAGCGGATAAGAATATTTGATTAGCTATGGACTTGTATGCAACTTGATGCCTCTCCACCTTTCTTAACGTTGCTTTTCAGCTTCTATGTGTTTTAAATGATGTTCGATAAATCCTCGAAAGGTATCATCCTGGGTTTACAGTGGAGACTATTACTCTGTCATCCCCTTATTCATAGTTTTTAAAACTCATAGAAATATGTTATTTYCCCCTCATGTTCTTTGTTTAGAACAGTAAAGCCAAGCATTCCACAACCTAGTGCATTGCTTTTGCCATAAAGCATGGTAAAACTTTTCCCAATAGGCCTAACATGACAAATTCCGTATATCGTAATGCATTCTACTACAACGGAATCTTCAATGCATCAATCAAATTCATGCCATGTGATTATTTCATAGCAATAATTCTAAAAAGACAGGTGTAGCCTGAGCGCCCAGTGAAGTTATTTTTCACTGTCACTAAAGCCCACAACAGTTATTATTTGCTTCATCTTCACATTCTAAAACACATGTTTAGCACACTCTGCATCCAACTCCCATTGTATATTTATGCATCATAATGAATTTCTGCGTGATTCTCAAAAAAATAATTTCTAATTCATACCATCTCGATGATTTTAGTGCAAAGAAGGCTAGTAAACGAGGAATCCATTCACAAAAAATATCAATAGACTGTGCATTAAAGGTCCATCTTAACTGTCATCTTGGTTGTGGGCCTACATAAGTAATCTGTGAGAACAAGTAGTGTGTGCGTGTGTGCGTATGGGGAGGTTCGGCGGTTCGGTAGTATGTGGTTCGATGTTTTTCAGGCCCATAGGCCTAGGAACGAGGGCCATAGGTATTCCCTCTCCCGGTCTGTGGAAATCACCCCCCGAAATATTCCCTCAATACCGATATCTTCTCGGAAGTGAAGGACAGCTATGTAGACACCCTGCGAAGTGCCATATACAAGATGGATTCAGAAGACGTCAATTGGGTGGACTGTGAGGTAAGCCCGAAGCTCGATCGGGCATTCTACACATATGAAGAGTTTATGGGAAGAAGAATAATGTATATGGCAGGCAAGGCTCTGAATGAAGCAACTTTTTGACATCCCATTTTGAGTTTCAGGGTAGCCTATTTGTTTCCAAATGAATGGTGGGTGCTTAACACAATTGGCCATCAGCTGACCTTTGTTGTTGGATAATTGTCAACTTTCTATCTATGTATGATGGACCTTGTTATGTTACTCCAGAATAGTTTATATAGAAACTTGGCAGTAAAGTTACAATATTCACTTGGATGAAACAAACGAGCAAGGAAAGTATTAGTTGTTGGATGCTAGAGTTTAGTAATAAAATTTCATGGTTGATAATTTGGTTAAAAACCTATAATTCAGGAATATGAGAGTGGTAAGTTGGTGAGATATGCATGATTTATATGTACTATCTTAATACAAAGAGTATCATTATTGGTATTTAACAACTTTGTTTGAATGTTGCAGACCTTAGCTTTCTTAAAGTTCTGAGTACTTTTTGTTGAAGATAATTTTAGAATAACTTAAATATGTCCTGCTTGTTAAAAGGATTGTATTTGTTTTCTTCTTCTCACATTAATTGTCACCAATAAAATAATGATGAATGCTTAGTCGGATGTGAAATTCTACATTGGATGGTTGATGTTAGTTGAGTCAACTTATATTCTACAAATAGGGGAACTTCAAATATTTTTAGTCACTTTATTATTTGCAAATTTCAACCTCATAGGAAGAAGGCATGGATGATGAGAATGATGGAAAATTGGATTGAAGCAAATCAACAAGAAGAAATCCTAATCCTCTAGGATTCAATCATTCCAAAGGAAATGCTAACATGGAAAAAGTGGGATATTATTTCCACTCTACCAACAAAAGTTTCTTGGGGCTGAAGAAATGCCTTAGATTGTCTTTGTGCAACATGTAAGACTCTTCCCAAGAGATGATGAGGATGGGACACGTAAGGGATGAAGCAATGCCTTAGATTGTCTTTGTGCAACAGGTAAGACTCTTCGCAAGAGATGACGAGGTTGGGACAGGTAATCTAAATGATGGAGTGAAAACAAGAGGTGAGCTCATGGGAATGAAGAAGAGGGAAAATTGCTTTATTTTTCTTTACATTTGCAATTGGCAAGGTCACATGATTCCATCAAAAGCAATTCAGAATTTCCCAGTGTAAGAAGCCAGTTCAGAAAGAAGAATTGATCGAAGGTAGAGCATGATTCAATACAAATAGGAATGTAAGGGTCAGATGATGTGATCTAAATTTTTTATTGGATAATTTTTCAAGATTTCAAAGAATTTCTTTGAGAATGTGTTTAATACATTAAGTATGATGTACCAAACTAAGGATGATGCTTGAGTTCCTGGCAGATTAATTAAGTGGAAGTGCAAATATTGTCTTTTGTGCAATAGATTTAATGGGGGAGACACATAAAGAGAGACAGATATGAGGAATAGTGGAAGAAGGAAAATACCTTAAGCGAGAGTAGGAAACAGGGAAGGGAAAGGATTCAAAAGGACTATTGCATTGTAGTGTAATAGCTTCAATAATCAATTCAAGATTTAGGCAATATTGTGTATTCCATAAAATCTTGTTTCATTATAATCAAAGAATTCATGTCTTTTTTTGGTCTTTGAATATATTCCATTCTTTCATTTTGGCCCCTTATCTATACATTTTGTCATCATAATTAACCTGACTAAAATCTTTAATGAATCAATGATTAAGCATGCATATAAATATTTTAGTAGACCATACAACTCAAATGCTAGTTTTCCGTCAACAATGGCTTACCAGGGCAGCGAAAGAAGGTAGTTGATATAGTCCCCACCAAGGTTCAATTTATGATAACTAACATGATAGTGCTTGTGCTCAAACTTGTCGATGCACACCAACACACTCAACAGTGGTTGGGGCCAGGTGAGAATCCTGGGAAAATTTGGTGGAATAGATACACCCCACTTGCAGGTGCTTAGCTAAAGGTAACTAAATTGAATGTGCTAATAGTTCCCCCACAATGCTAAATATGGGCATGTTAACCTCATCATGACAAGAGGAAGCCGGTTTAAAAAAAAGGCTATTTTTCTGCATCAATGTCCGTACTCTCTTCAAAGACTACAGTATGTTTGACTGTGTGACAACTAGCAATGTCAAAATGCTAAGCCAACATGAATTATAGTAAAAAAAATGTTGGAATATGGAAGACCTATCTTCTAATGCAAAAAACTAAGACAATTAATTTTAAACTTGTCATTGAAAAGGAAGGAGTAGAAATCATTCTCACAGTAACACATATCCAACTGAAGTGTGATAGGAAAGATCCAAGTATCTCAGATGCAGGTACCTAAACTCATAGAGATGTGGTGAAGGATTAAAAATCTAATGAGATGCCATGTGACATTCTCTCAGAGAAATCCAAGAAGAACTAGATCTGAAGCCAGGGAGAAAACAATGTAAAATAATCCACAGTTTCTCACTCTCGAGTCTCTACTAGGACTTGCACTTTCCATTCAGACAACTTTCAATATACTAAAACTATCCTTTCCTTAATTCAAACTTAGACTATGATCTTGAATAGATGTACAATTTATTGTTATTTTGTTGAGGAACTGTTGTAACAATAAAACAATAAACATGAAAAAGCACTTTTGAAAAGTTCTAAAACTTACTAAAACCTGATTTTCCAGCACTAGACATGCTTCACAAACCCTAGGTATCATTTTCCAATGTCGGAACTCTCCTCTGAATCCTCTGCATATGCTACTGCTCCTGCAAATTTATTGCAGAAATATGCATGTAAAAGAAATGGACCAAATAATTATGCATCTGCAAGGCATTAGCAACACAATTACTACACGTACCCCATCTCACCAAGTGGCACTCCATGAGATGCTGACGGTTTAGTACGCTCTCGTGTAAATGGGTTAATTGGTGCCTTCTGCAATAACATTAAATAATTGTTACCTCCCTGTTGATCGTGTATCCACCCAAAGTTATGAGTTTGGAGTAATGACCTTGAAAAAAAAAAAAATGTGTGCACTGTGGATATGATTTAAATGGGTATAAGAGAAAAAAAGAACAATAACAACAAAATTCACAAGAACACAAGAAATATCATTGAAGCTCTTATTCAAACAGGAGGCCTCTGTATACATAAAGCTCTTACATACACTACAGTTGGGGAACAAAAGCATTTACCCTATTAATTAAGATTTCTGACAAGGACTTCCTAGTGACGTGTTTAAAATGATAGCCCCATGACTTAACTCACGGCCCACTCATGTAGTAAAGTAAAAAATACAAGAGGCAATGAGACAAGATATAACACAATGACCATTTTGAAACTCACTCTAACAGAAAAATAAATTAAGTGCCAAAGTAATTCTATTTCATTACAAATTAGCCCATAAGTGACCAAAAACATAATTATGCCTACAGACCAACATGGCTAAATATTGTCAAGTTGTGTCTATAATATCAACATATTACAAAAAAATTACCCGTCCATGACCACGTTCTTCTTTAACATATGGCCAAAGATGAAACCCTAGTCGAACCTGTCAATGCAGATTTGAATTTCTTCAAAATTAAGTAATTAAATAATTTGAAGTTCTTCAAAATTAAGTAATTAAATAACATTAGCACCAAACATAAACACTCCTTTTCTAAAGAAGAATAGGTTATTTCCCAGTGACAAATGTAAGGATTAAACCTCACGATATAGCTGGTGTATTTTCTGATGAATAATATAGAGTAAAAAGATCATTCATACCATCTTCAAAGCCTCCATAAATGTCACACTAAACTCTTTCAAAATATTTGCATGGTTGTTAAGACTTCACCTCCAAGCTTGTTGAGGTGGAGCACCATGGTCATATTCCAACTAAAAAAAACCTCTAATATAAGTAATTTAGAAAGCCAATACCATAGGCAAATTCAATAGTGGAATCTTGAGAAGGGAACTTTGTATTATGCCTAAGTAATAACCATGCACAATAACACTCCTAAATCGCATACAAATACATTGGAAAATTGGATAAGTATGTGTGTGTTGATTAGTGGGAAATGAATTGACCTAACTAAATTTGATTTCCTTTTTCAAATATGCATGATTTATATATGTTGTCATTGTTAATTTTTCAAAATCCCACCCGCCAGCTCTCACTGAATTTTCTACTAAATTTAAATGCCAATTCAGTTTCAAAGATCGTTTTCATCATATGCTACAATGGCATTTCTAAGATTCTGCCATTGGTAGCCAAAGATCAAAGATATGCTACAAAATTGTTTCAAAGATTCGTCATCACGCAGAAATAAAGATCGCGATATGCTACAACCGGTGTTTCAAAGATTCCGCTTCAAGATCAGAGTTTCAAAGATATACTGATCGTGTTTTAGTGCATATACTCAAGACGGTGTTTCAGCCTTATGCAATGTTGGTGTTTCAAAGATAAGCTACGGTAGCCAAAGATCTAAAAACTTAATGTAAAATAAATTTCCGAATGTAGCAACAAATTTCTGCACTGAACATGAGGATAATGAACATCGCTTTCAACGCAGAAACAAAATATCAACAACATATAAAAAATCAAAAAATTATAAAAAAAAAAAAAAAAAAAAAAAAAAAAAAAAAAAACCCACAAGGGGAAAACCAAGCAGAGGGATTTGTATTATTTATGAGCTCTCGAGAAATTCTTTACGCGATTTTCATCTCGATATTTACACAAACTTATCTCGACATTCCTAAAACTTTGCTCCTCGATTTATGAACCAAAAAAACCATACAACTGTACGACTGTCCAAACAATTAATGCTGTACAGACTATCACGAAATTCGTGCCAAAACTCGCTAAGATTCAATTTCTGTTCCACTCAATGCTATTCGACAACTTTGGAATGCATGCCGCTATTCTGCACTTGTCGCCGGCCGCTCTTTTCTCCAACACCTCTCTCGCTTTTGTTTTCTCAATAAGAATTCTTCAGCTCCTCTCTGTTCTCTCAACAAGACTGCTGCTGTATCTTCTTCTTCTTGGTGATCTCACCAAAAGTCTCTTGGCCTCTCACCAAGATTTCTTCAACCTTTTTCTTTTCGCTCCTCTTGTTCTCTCTCAACAAGAATGCTTCAAATCCTCTCTTGTTCTCTCAACATTCACCAAGAACCTCTGGGTATCTCACCAAGAGTCTCTTTGCTTCTCAACAAGATTGCTTCCACTTCTTGTTCTTGGTATCTCACCAAGAACCTCTTGACATATCACCAAGAATCTCTTTCTCTCCTTTTACCCAAGAATGGTGTGCCCTCCTTACCCTGATCGACCTCATGAGGAAGGTGAGGAGTTTCTTAATCTAATACCAGTTTAGATTAGATGGGTGGTTGAGATTTTGTGTCTCTTCACTCACCCTAACTTCAATCATAAAGTTATCTTTAATTTGCATCTCACAAATTAATTTGACTAAGACCCATATTCGCAAATTTCTCCCCTTAGCCTAGGGAAGAGAAACACTGCCTTGGTACATAATTTAACACTCCCTCATACTGTGGAAAGTGTTACTCACCACTCCAAGCTTGTCCTAGAAAAATGCAAACTTCGCCCATGCTCAATGCCTCAAGAGCATGTTCCAACCGCCCTCGCGATATGTATCGGTACCAATGCCTCCTCTCTCGAACATAATCACTTAATGAAGTGATAATCAATCTCGATATGCTTAGACTGGTCATGAAAAACTCGATTCTCCGAGAGTTTAATGCAACTCGATATCACAAGAATCACTTTAGTCTCAATCAAGACAATCAACAATCCACCAAGATTCTATGGGGTTGGGCAATCTCACAACTAGCCTCGACTAATTGCCATATACTCAAATAACTCAAAGCCACACCGACTTCTACTCGAATCGAACCAAGACAATAACCACATCCCAATCCAAAGCAACACCGGCGTTTTTCCGGCCAACGAATATCCCCGCTTCCAATATGAGTCTCAGAGTAATAAACCGTATTTAACCCATCTCCTCTATGATAGTCCGCACTATAATCTACCGTATCAATAAAGATACCTAGGCACATGTTTTGTTGCCACCCAATGCACTCTTGGCTCCATGAACCGACCGAGTAAGTTTACAAGTAAAACAAATATCTGGCCTGTTATTTACCAAATACATCAAAGATCCGATCAACTAACAATATAAAGTGGAAACCACCAACTCGCGGACTCGGCTATGAAGCTTCTTCCAGTTGGTAATCATGGAGTGGTCATGGGCCTCGCGACCCCCATCCAAATTCGCTTCGTAATATCATCACACATACTTCCTCTGCCCTGTGAAGATGTGTCTGTGTTCTCACAACCTCCAATCCTAAAAGTAATGCATCACCCACACCGCTATCTCAACTCTCAAGTAAGTATTCTCCTTGTACTGGACATGAGTCTCTCACTGTAATAAAAGATCATCCACAGCTGCTAAGAATGAGAGGATCCTCTCCAACCATAATGAAGTATAGTTTGAGATCCGCCTCACTCTTCTCAAAACCTTAACTGCTGCAAATAGTCATCTATCTCGAATACCAAGCTCGAGCTCGCTTTCACTGCATAATGCCTTCTTCACCAAGACATGAGACTCTCTCCCATGCACCTCAAAGCCCAATGGCTGCCCAATGTATACCTCCTCCTCAATAAAAAATTCAGAAATGCGGTCTTCACAACCATCTGATGGATCTTCCAACAAATCTCTATAGCAATGGCCATAATAATCCTGATGGAATTATATCTAGCAATTGAAGAAAAGATCTCATCATAGTCAAATCCCTCAACCCGTGAAAACCCCCGAGCCACAAAGCTTGCTTTGTACTTCTCAATGTCAGCCATCCGCAGCATGCTTTTAGCTTGTAGAGCCACTTGGAAGTCACCACTCACTTCCCTCAAGTCTAGGAACAACTTCCTCGACATCGTTCTTTATGATGGAATTGTATTCTTCCATCATGGCATCTCTCCATACTGCCTACTAGTGGCCTCCTCAAAAGTGGAAGGCTCTGACTGGTCGCTTCACCATCGAGATGTAGCTGAAAACCTCTCTGGGAGGTTTTACCTCCTCATCAGCTTCCTCGATTCCCCACTCAAACCTCAGGTATCACTTCAAATGTCCCAAGCTACTTAAGCCTCCTGGGTGGTGTCCAACGGAGGGACTCTCTCGCCAACCCCATCTACCAGACAATGATCTCAGAGTAGACCCTGGGTACCATCTCGAAACTGTGGGATTTGAATGGCGAACTCAACTCGTGGGTTCTCGCTTACCAAACTGGTGGCTCAACTCGTGGTTATTGTAGTCTGCCAAGGCTCACTGGACTGGTGATGAAGACTTTCACCTCTTCGGCTCCCTCTAGACTTCCTAAAGGTTCATTCCTCCTCAAGTTTGACATCCCTCCTCAAGACAGTCCTTCTCAAGGAAGGAAGGTAAATACTGAAAGCCTTTGAAGTCTCACTGCACTAAATAAAGATCCCTCTCTCTGCCATGGCTCCAGCTTTGTCCTCTTCTCGGCGCGGGACATATGACATGTGGTGCACCCAAAATCCTAAAAGTGCCCCACCTCGTGCTTCTTCCCAGAGAAAGCCTCCTCAGAGTCATGCTCTGGCTGTACCAGGAGGGGATCTCCCTGCTCGGCAGAGCAAACCGGCATGGTAGCATGCCTCACCATAGAAATAAGTGGGCGTACTCTCGAATATGTAGTGCATGGCTCTCGCAGCTCCCCAACAATGGCCTCGCTTCTTCCTCTCAAGAACTTCTATTCTCGTCATGGGTTGTGGGTGAACAATCAACTCCTCTCCGATGTCTCTCTCCTCAGACAGAATCCATAAGTTTTGAGGTATACTCACCCCTATTGTCCTGAGATCGGACTGGAGCTTTTCTTCCCCTGCTCCGTTCTCCACAAGATATTTGAATTCTTGGAACCGACTGAAGACCCGCCCTTTGGTCTTCATGAAGAAAATCCAAGACTTCCTCGAGAAGTCATCAATAATACAAATATAGTAGATTCAGCCAACGCATGCCAAGACATCGGGCCATTACATCTCTAATGTATAAGATCAGTATCCCCGCCAGCTTATTGTCAATGCTTCTAAAAAGCGCTCTTGGTGTACTTTCCTAAGGTACACCCTTGCACAACTCATGGTGCTCAACCGAATTGAACCTGGCCACCATCTCCCTCGGAACTCGCAAAGCCCCATGGTAAATGTGCCATCCTCCTCGCAAGCATATCTCATAGATCATCGCCGGTAGAATGAATCAATGTCGTGACCGGGTCGGAACAAGAACTTGTGGCCATTTCTCTCATGTCTAGTACCAATCACTTTGGTCAAGGAGTAGACCCTTGGGAAAGTAGTACCCGCCATCACTGAACAATACCTCATAGCCCTTCATCTCGATAGTAGAAACTGACACTAATTTCTTATTCAAGCCCAGAACATATAAAACTTCTTTCAAAGTCATGGGAGGCAAGACTCTCTCCGAAAAGATACGGTCCCACAACCAGCACTTTGGACCTCCTTTGCCATCTCCAAGCACTACCTCTACATCTCCACACCGACTAAGATCTGTCAAGTGCTCACAAATCCCTGTCATATATGGCAAGAGGCAACACTGCCAATATACCAAGTATCCTATAGTGGTCCTCTATGATAGACACGCAATCAAGGAAAATTCCTGTCAAACTTGGTGGAAAAACTCATCCACCTCTCGGCCGGTTTGTTTTATCCTCACCTTTGGCATCTCACCAAAGGTCCTTCTCTTGGCATCTCACCAAGAGTTTCTTTCTTTTTGATCTTTGCATTCACCAAATATCCTCTCCTTGGTCTCACCAAGTGACTTCCTCAGTGATTGCTTGTCCCTCTTTTCGCTTGTCAAATTTCTTCTCTCTTCAACTCACTGAGTACCATGTTAATTTTTCAAAATCCCACCCAAGCCAGCCTTCACTCAATTTTCTACTAAATTTAAATGACAAATTCGCCAGCATCAGCTATCATATGCTACAATGGCAGCTGGACATTCGCCACAAGCAGGAAACAAAGATCAAGATATGCTGCAACAGAGCCAAAGATTCCGCCACAATGAGCCAAAGACGATATGCTATACCGTGTTTCAAAGATTCAAGCCAAGACTGTTTCAGCATATACTCAGACTGGTGTTCAGCATATACTCACAACGGTATTTCAGCATATAAATAGCAGGTTTCAGGCATAAGCTAATCATGCAGAAAACAAGATCTAAAACTTCTAATGAAAAATAAATTTCTGAATAGAAAATAAATTTTAATTGAACATGAGGATAATGAACATCAATTTCAATGCAGAAATTAAATACTGCATTATAAGTAAAACTCAAAATATTTATCGACAAATATTTTCTACTAACTGACTGAAACCCACAAGGGGAAAACCAGCTAGAGAGGGATTTGTATTATTTATGAGCTTCGAGAAATTACAAAGATTTTCATCTTCTCGATATTTAATAAACTTATCCGACATTCCAAGTAGGGGCTTTTGTTTCTCAATTTCAACTGTAAATTAAAATAACCGTATCTAATTTATACTGACTGACTGCCACGTAAAATTGTACAAAATCTGCTAAGATTCACTGCTCCAATCAATGCTATTCACAACTTTGGAATGCATGCTGCTAGTTCCCGTAATTTGTCACGGGCTGCCTTTCTCCATCTCGACTCTCTTGCTCTCTTTGTTTCTCTCAACAAGAATGCTTCAGCCCTCTCTTGTTCTCTCAACAAGACCTGCTGTTGCATCTTCTTCTTCTTGGCATCTCACCAAAAAGTCTCTTGGCCTCACCAAGATTTCTTCAACTCCCTTTTCTTTTGCTCTCTTGTTCTTCAACAAGAATGTCGCAGAACTTCTTCTGTTCTTGGTATTCACTCAAGAACCTCAGACCACCAAGAGCCCTTGCTCTCTCAACAAGATTATTTCCACTTGTTCTTGGCATCTCACCAAGAACCTCTTGCATCTCACCGAGTCTCTTTTTCCTCTACCCAAGAATGGGTGCGCCCACTTGACCTAATTGACGTCATGAGGGAACGTGAGGAGTTTATTAATCCAACAATGGAGATTGTATTAGATGAGTGGATGAGATTAAGTGTCTCTTCACTCACCCTCACTTCAATCATGAAGTTATCTTTAATTTGCATCTCACAAAATTAATTTGACTACATTCCATATTCGGCAATTTTTCCCCCTTAGGGCCTAGGGAAGAAACACTTGCCTTGGTACATAATTTAACAAATATGGTCAAATTGGGTAGCCTAATGATTACAAGTAGACAAGAACACCAATGCAGAATTCATATGAGAATCATTATATATTTTCCTTTGTGACTCTAAGCTATATCCTTCCCTTCGACAACATTAAAAAGCATATCTAGTTTTTACTGTTATACAATTCTACAATTGCGGGATCAATCCCATCCCAACAGATGACATATTATTGGTCTCTCTACCATGAGGGGTTTGTCAGTATTGGTTTGATATTTTACTAATGTTTTGGAACGTTTTTTCTCAGAAAGGCTCAATACACAATCATGAAATCCATTTATACGAAATCCATGGCAATCCCTTACCAACATTTAGCTAGTTCTATGCAGTTCTTGTCTTGTCGTCAAGAAACTAGAGCTTTAGGCCAAGTTCCAAGGTTAAATGGAGTAGCATGCCTCTTTCAAAGACGTTCACATATTTTTTCTTTAGTAACCACTTACATACATTCAACATTCTTGTGGATCCCACTTATAGCTTGGGCCTATCCAGAAGAGGCATTCAAGTTGCAGTTTTATCCTATACCTAATTGTGTCCTAAGCCATCTTGCATACATGCAAAGACTCCAATGTTTGGATCCACTCTGGAAGATTATGGTTCTGCATGCGAGGAATTTTCATTTTGGTAGGGACTTTGAAACTCTGATGAGTTAATTACAAAAACCAATCATGATGTGAAAAAAATGAACTTCATACTTTAGATGATCTGCCACTTAGATTTTGGCCAAAAGAGTCATTCTAATGACTCCATAAAACAAGTGATTGATTATGAGCAACATCAACTAGAGATTTATAAGTTTCAGGACTTATTAACAATCTCAATAATCTTTCACAACCATTAATGTTTGGATACAAGGGTTGAATGTGTTTTCCACATTCAGGGGGGAGGAATGTGGTCAGCCATACTTTAACAAAAATTATCCTCCATCTCAATTATATTGGATCCCTCCATCTCCTCCTATCTACCTTCATCCTACCATAATTCAGGGGGGAGGAATGTGGTCAGCCATACTTCAACAAAAATTATCCTTCATCTCAATTATATTGGTTCCCTCCATATCCTCCTATCTACCTTCGGTCCACCATACTCCTATGAATTTTTCTTATCTTCGCATTTTCTCTACCTTATCTATCCTTTTGTAACCCTCTCCGTTACCACTTTCAACCAACCCAACATTGTAAGAATACTATGATTTTGACCACTATTCTACTCCATACATCCATCCACGTCAAAGAAAAGCCTTCTCTCCTCACTACATTGAGAAGCAATCTAAACCTCCTTCCCACATACAATTTATTAATTATCCCCATTTAAAAATAAAAGGCACCATCCTATGAATAAATGAACTGATGGTGATGGTAATCAATACAAAGGTTAATTTCTTGAAATAAGAACGAGATGCATGCCTTCATTATCACATCCCGTATACCATTCCTTGCCTGTCAGATCACCAATCTGCCCCCAGAAATGACCCCTTTCAAATGAAGAGAAGAAACAAATAGAGCATTGTACTCAGTAGGAATTCTGCATAACATGATTAATTGTTTCAAGTTTGTGACAAACAACACAACATTTATTTGTAAGGCCAGTGTGATGTAGTTGATCCTTTAACACTAAGCTATTATGAAGGACCACCCACCTAAATACTTAAATATTAAAAGAAGAGTAGGACTTCAAGATACCTTGACACCTCTTGATCCAGCTTGTTTTCTTGTCTTGAACATTCCACTTCTAGTTAAGATGATCTACCATTGAAAAAGATTGTTGAATCTTAACACAAAATCCTTGGTTAATTTGTCCCCAAATGGTTTATCATAAGACCATTTCCAATTATTCCTAACAGACCTATTAACATCCAAATTTAGTTTAAGCAAACATGGATCCCCACTTATCTGACATAATGCAGTGAAAGTGTACCAATCCACAGCCGAAATACTTTGAGAACGATTAAGAGTTCTCCAAGATAACCACTTACCTATGTCCTTGTCATGTAAATCTCCACATGTGTGAAAGACTTTCCTCACCAACCCTATTCCGACAAAGGAATGACCAAACCCAATATGCCCCCTTTACACCAAGAAAATCCAAATTGATCATGCATCCAGATGCCATCCTATGTGACAATCCACAGTCTCAATAAAAATGATTGGATATCAATAACCAAGATTGTCATATCCTCTTGAGAACAAATGAACCAAATATTTTAAAATCTTTGGCCACACCTAATATGCTATAGACACCATAGGGGCCAAGGATACCATTTACATGTGTAGAATTTTATATGTGATAAAAAAAAAGTATCCATCATGGTGCATTATTGTTCATGACCTTGATGATGCATTTCATTGCCAACATAGTGCTTTGAGTGCCAATATTTTTTAGATCCATCTCTCTATCATTTTTGGGCAAAGAATGGAAGTCTCAATAAACAAACAAAAGGATCCTTTTCCCACCCTATTTCCCCAAAGATAAAATAATTTTACTAGCCACAAAATTAGGTCGAATGGGACTAGGAAGAACAATTTGTTATAACAAATTGCAAAAGGATACTCCTAAAAAGAGAAAATAAAGTGACAAAGTAATACACCAAAGAAAAGAGAGAGACATTATATATCATTATAAAGAGATGAAAGGGTTGAAGAAGTATTTATTGCTACACCAATCAATGACAAGGAACCAATATACTACTTGATGATGTCATCTAAGGAATGTCTAGAATTAAGAGGGCTTGGTTGGGTGACCCTGGGAGGAGATCAAAAGAAACCAATACAAACCCTCCCAATATTTGAGACCAGTGAGACGAAATAAGTAATATGGGTCTAGGTGTTTAGATTAGACTATCACTCAAGCCCATGCTAAGAATGGGTACTCCTTTGTGTCCTCATGGAAATGGGTTGTTTGACCCAAAAAATGAGGCTATACATAATCTCACTAATCATGTACACATTGTTCCTAGCTCCAAAGGATCTACACAACATTTAGAGCCTCCAAGTGTTGAAGTAGGTTGAAAGGAGGTAATTATCCCAATGAGGTGGGGTCTAGAATATTCCTGCAAGGTTTTTCATCTAAGACTCACCACCTCACACATAAAGAGAGTCATGCACCTCTGATTACAAAATCAGAAGAAGGTGGAGAAGGAACCCCCAAAGTAAAGGAACAAAGAATGGCATCTTACACAAATCTTGTAATAAATGGGGCACATGAAAATGAAATGGCCCTTAGACACCGAATGTGAGCTCCTACAGATGACATAATTGGCATATTCCTCCTCTTGTGGAATGCAGTGATCAGAATAAACTTGAAGTTGATGAGAAAAAACCCTAAATTGGTCAAGCAGGCACTAAAGGCCATGTGGCCAATTATTTCCAATGTACTTAAGGCAAACAATAAAATCTTCCCTCGGTTGTAGAAAGTGCTCCAAGCAAAAGGCCATCCAATGAGGTGGGGTCTAGAAGATCCTGCAAGGTTTTTTGTCTAAGACTCACCACCTCACACATGAAGAGATTCATGCACCTCTGATTATGATACCAAAATAAGGTGGAGAAGGAACCCCCAAAGTCAATGAATAAAGAATGGCATCTTCCACAAATCTTGTAATAAATGGGGCACATGAAAATGAAATGGTCCTTAGACACCGAATGTGAGATCCTACAGATGGCATAATTGGCATATTCCTCCTCTTGTGGAATGCAGTGATCAGAATAAACTTGAAGTTGATGAGAACAAACCCTAAATGGGTCAAGAAGACACTAAAGGCCACGTGGTCAATGATTTCCAATGTACTCAAGGCAAACAATAAAATCTTCCCTCGGTTGTAGAAAGTGCTCCAAGTAAAAGGCCATCATATCCGAAATAGATCAGTCATAAATAAATGGTTTGTTTTAATGGATTTTTATGTTCAAGTTCAGTGCTCAAGTTGCATTTTTAATGGCCTTATAGACCTTGGTTGAAGCCTCGTTTGTATGCCTTAAATTTTTTTATGCTTGTAGAGGTATTGACAATGTGGAGTGGGCCTCAAATCCACACCCAACACTTTGCATAGTAAATCAAAGAACAAGACAATGAAAAACAAAGGAAAGTCCCATTTGTGCAACGACATAGCATAAAGAAATGAAAAGGTGTGAGTAAGGTAAAGTGGAGACTTAACTTCAAACCCACACTCCACATAGTAAAGAAAAGGTAAATTGGTTAAGGCAAATGGGTATGCAGAGATTCTGCATGTGGAAGTTCATGGCAAGATAGAGTGGAGCCTACTATGCAAAGTCTAGCCTTGTGAAGCTCAAAGCAATGCAGGGGAAAGGAATGAATCAGAGGAGATTCTAGCTCTATACTTCACGGAAAGACTAAGGAAAGAAAGGAGGCGCTCATCTTTTCCTTCATCCTTAGAGCTATGGCTTTGAGAGGGGGAAGTTTTACCACCTTAATAACTTATTTACTGGTGAGCAGGTTTGCAAGTGATTTAAATATTTGATATGGGTAGGATCATCGAGGTCACATATTCAGATTTGTTTGGGGCCAAATTGATTCCCAACAAACAACAATGAGGAAAACCACTATTTCTTTCAAGGACCTCCCATTGTCATCCTCGACAACCAAGACAATCACAAAGCATAATCATAAAAGTTGAATTTGCATGAAACTAATTATAATCACAATAGTTAAAGTAGCCTTGTAGTTTACTCTATAAGGTATTAGGAGGACCACGTTTGGCTATGTTTTCCAACAAAAAAATATTACATTCAAACCTTGTAAACAAGACAAAAGAAAATTTTGTATAACAACTCTGATTAAAAAAAGGAAGGTTTTTGAAAGATTAAAAAAAGAAGGAAGGTTTTTGAAAGTTACTGATATTATAACCTATTTTCCAAAGTGGAAGATTTGAATTTATTTAGCTCTCTGAAAAACTTCATATTAACTTCAAGATAACATTCGGGTCAGAGATCACTGACATACACTCAATGTAAAGAAATTTGTGAGTATATTGTTCTATATTTCTATATTGGCTACTCATAAACCATCCAAAAAAACACACCTCCTTTCATTGGGAAATATAACCACTCACATTCACTTCAGTGTTCCCTTTCCCCCGCTTTGGGGGTATGCTAGTAATCATGGTATCTCCTACAAAATTTCCTACAACATTTCCATGCAAGAAGATCTTTATCCATCCCAACTCTTCTCCTCGTTTGACATAGTCACCAATATTCGATTCTCTACCCAGTAACTACAACAAAAACAATAATTTGTATTCATACAGACACCATATCCAATCTTGAGGGTTCACTTGAATTCTTAATAGAAAAAAATAACACGTGATATATTCAAAATGGAGGAATATCAACCTGGGGTTCTCTGGAAAGGCCTATTGCAATCGCACATTCTAGAGATCTTTTCCCTGTTCCGTTTAGACCAATTACAAGGTTGAGTCATGACCCTAGCCTAGATTTTATGTGGTCGTAGGTCATGAAGTTGTGCATGTCAATTTCGTCTATGTTCCCCGATAAATAATCATCTTCGCCCCTGGACATATAAAACAACAGATTGCAAAAATTAACAAATGAAAAAATAATCGCACTCTATTTTCTTCACATTATTCATATTTCGTCTTAAAAGGAATTGAAACCCTAAATGCAAACCCTGAAAGTTGTAGAGTGAATATTTTTAGAGAAGAAAAAATGGGGATTGTGGAAAATATTGAATGCATACCTCTTGAAATATTTTCTGGCCCATTTGGAAGGCGGTTGATTGTTCGTACCCATTGTTACATACCCCACTATTTGGGTAGCTTTTGTTTTAGCGCTATGTTTGCAGGGCAGTGAAAACTTTTCTTTTTCGTGCCTCTGCCATATGTTATGATACTAAAGCAATTAATATTTTCGCTATAAACAAAATAATAAATATGTTCCATTATTAAAACAAATAGAAGTTTAGGCTTGGGCTAAGCGTGTGCAATTACTTTTAGTGCTAAGTCAATATCATCTTTTGTATTTGGTTTGTGATGATGTAGATGTCAATTAAATTGTTACTTTGTGAAATTGTATAGAAAGTAGGAATGCCATACAAAAATATGGTTTTGTTTTTATAAATAAAATTTTGATTTTTTTTTATAATCTTAGTGTGAATAATGATATTTTTCCTATTTTTGAGAAACTTATTTTTATCGTTTCATCCTTTAGTTGGTTTAGGTTTTTCTTTTTATCCAGTGTGCACGTGTGACTAAGAATATTTATGGGTTGTATGCATGTGACATGTATATGAATAAGAATATTTGGGGAAAATTATATGTAATATCTTGAAATTATTTCTACAATTAGTATGTGACTAAGAATAGTTTTCCATTGTATGTGCACAAACAAGTTTGCAATTCCCAGGGGGCACACAATGACAATGATAATCAAAAGAAAGGTCCCATTAGCCCTTTAAATTTAATCTTTCCTAGTTATGGGAGCCTACTTTCAATTTGCTTATTCAAAGATTTCTCTAAGAATGAACATCCTCTATGCCTCAGAATAGTGTCTACTGTTAAAGAGATTCCAAGTGACTATACAGATTCTCCATATGATTTGCTTATTAATCCTATATATTTTGATGAGAGGCCGATTGAATTTTTTGATGGTGCTATTGCAAGAGGTGAAAGTGATGTTGGTATAGTATTAAGGCTGAATGGGTCTCATTACTATAGACTATTTCTAGCTATTGGTCCTATAAGTAACATTAAAGATGAACTTATTGGCCTTTGGGTAAGTTTATCCTTTGCCTCTTATGTTCACATCTATGATATTATGGTGGTTGGGGATTCAAATATTATTCTTGATTGGTTTGAGGGAATATCTCAGCTTCAGGGTCTCTCTCTCCTTACTTGGAAGCAGGAAAGTTTGGAGATAAAACATCAATTCTCTTGGATCCAAAGTTTCCATGTCCATTGTCAATTCAATACCTTGGCATATTATCTATCAAAGGATGTGTGGTGCAGAGCCCCCCATTGTTTAACAACAACTGACTAGATCAATATTTTCCATACATATTCCACTGAACCCACCTAAGATCTGTGTTGTTGTTGTTTCTTTGCATAGAAACTATGAAACAGAAACAATAGAGAAAGGAGCGCACATGACCCTATGGACACCTTGAGAGTATCCTAGTTGGAGTGGGAGGGAAAGTTAAAATAAAATATAAGAAGCTTTCCCTTTTCCCATGAAAAATGGAGAGCTTTGAAATTCTATCCAAACTAACCAACTATGTCATTTGATTTAATTTGAAGTTATTTATATTTTTTTTCGTGATCTTTTCATATGAACCCTTTAAGGCTTTTTATCTTTTTCATGTTGACACCGTGGAAGAATCCTAATGATTAATACGATTAAATTGGTCATTATCATCAATATGTTATCATCTTGGGGCTTGAACTTCAAACTTTTACAAAGTGGTAGAATAAGAGGATTTGTCTTTTCATGGCAAGTACATTTTTTAATGAATTTTTATTTTTAATTTTAGTTGGGGGTGTTTATAAAGGTAGTACTTGTGGCCTACTACATTATGGCTGATTGATTCTAGGATAATTAAGTTTGTTTTCTTGACTTTATTCTTCCTTTTTATGTGAACTATGTAAGTTTCTTATGTGAATGACAATAAGAATAATAATTACATGAATCATAGAATTAGATACATATATCTTCTGACTTTTTGGAATAGTTTATGTAGCTATAAAATTACATTTCCCCCTATCACACATTGGTTGTGAGCACTGGTCCACGACATCATATAAGCCTCAATATAACATGATCCTTATGTCAGAAGGCGCATGCAAAGAGGTAGTTGCCCCCTACTAACATAATAGTTGTTTGGTTGCAAGGTGATTATGATTGTTCACTTAACCTTCCCCTACCTCCTTTGTGTGACATATGTATGTGTGAATAATAACGTGAATAACAACAATTGAATATGGTTATCTTGTGGAATATTGGAACAACTTCTACAATTATAAAATATCATTATCTTCTTTATTTTACATCAGGATGATGAGGGCTCAAGCATATCTTGATTTTCTTTAGGCTCTAAGATTCTCACCATGACTTGGGACTTCAAAAGCTTGATTCACCATTGTGTTGAGAGAAAAATTTCATACAAAGGGGGTGGGGTGATGATTAACATTGTGTTTGTGTATATATGTATAACATAATAAAGGAATTAAAAAATAATAGTTAATGTCAATACTTTGATCTCGAGTCGACATATATCTCTTTATTGATGTATATTTCTATTATATTATCACATTTAAATAATTTTTAATATTCTCCATTGGCATAGAACCATGTTAAACTTGGACCCATTAGTCATTGATACGAATAAAAAAAATTTGAAATGCAAATGTCAATATAGTTAAATAGTCTTTGATGTTAGGAAATGCACTATTTGTGTTGTCAATTTTGTGTCATTTTTTGAAGTCTAAAAGCATTATAATAAGATGGATTCTAAAATGTATATTCTAAATCCATGAAAATGAGTGCTCGTATTAGGATATTTAGACACTTGAGAGTTCATTATGATCAACTTGGTCTAATGTGTTTTTAGGTAAAGTGTGTTTCTTTAGTGTGCTTTTGTAACTAACTATTCTAATAGTCATGATTTTGTTCTAGACATAAATTGATATGATGGTTCTTCTTTTCCTCGATATCAATAACACTTTATCCATGACTCGACACCTGATTGGTCCATTAGCTTTATTTAAAGAGCACAGAGGGTCATTTGCAAACACTCAATTGCTGAAATATTTCCATGCAATCTATTTTCTTTTTGCATTAAAATGTTGGTTCACATTGGCGTGTTGATGGGACCATGAATTGTTTCCCTCTTTGAGGGTTTTAAAAACATAAACATCAGTGCACTAATATTTGTTTTGTGTGAGTGAGGTGGATGCCACTTTGTAACATCAATTATTTGGTAGCCTTTTGGTATTTGACCTGCACCCGTCCTAATATTTACTTTGTTGTTGGTCTTGTTTCCTAGTACATGTAAACACCCCGTGAGAGCCATTGGAAAGAAACAAATAAGATACTTGAGTCATAAGAGGTGGTGGTATCATGCCAGGTGGTGGAGCCTCCCACTGCAAATGATCATCCTGAGGTTGTTGCTCATCTGGAGCACTACCATCAATGCCTGAAACTAAAGAAAGACAATTTTTAAAGAGAAGACTTTCAAAGGGAACATTTTCTTATTAAACAATAGTAGAAATGAAGAATAAACTAAACAAATACAACAGGAATTCAGATACTCAGAATAGAAGTGATCTCAGTTATAAGAATTAACAAGAACATTGAGAACAAAAGAAAACAAGTATAGTTGAGTGGGTATGTGAGTGATCTTTGAGTATAACAGAAAATATCTCTTCCATGCCATACACAACACAAGGGAAAATGTTTCCTTTCTCTACTCAACAATCCCTCAAGCATCTCCTTCCTTTTTAGTGCCCTCATGTAGGCAGAAATAGTCCAATCCATTGATTTCTTTATGGGAAACCTAGTGGAGTATTGCCTTATCTCTTTAATAATTAATAAGAAACTATTTCATGGGCATGGGGTTAAAGGTTTTCTAATTTTCCTTGCCTCTATTCTTATCTACAATGATCTATCTCTCTTCCAAGGTTTGTTATTCCATCATAGTTGCATTAGTTTTAGGCATTTCTAAATTTGGATTATTGAGTAACTAAGGGGAATATAGTGTGGGGGTTATGTGAATAATGGTGAGAATGATCACAAGAGAATTTCCATGAGGTAGGAGAATTCATGAATGACTCACACTTATTAAAAATGTTTAAACTCCCTGTTGATGTGGGGATTTATATTTTGTTGGAGGATATCAAAGATGTGTCATTGCGACTAAGTGGACATATGTTGGTGAGAACGATGTCATCATCTCATCATCTTCACTCACAGATTCTTCAAAGGATGATGTCATCAACTCATCATTTTTATTACTGCTGTCATTAACCCACCACAAATGTCATCTTGCACTGACCCCGCATAGTGAGCAGTGAATGGGGACAACGTTGAAATTTCTTCAAACGGTGCATGTATGTGTCGAAATTCGACATGGTTAGACTAGACACATGGATTGAAGGTATGGGAGGGTTTCAATACTCAAGGATGTATGATGTCCCCACATAATCTTTTAGATCGTCCACATTTGCATCAATGTTCATCATGCTTCACCTCTCATTGTCATCATTCGACATTCCCTTCTATAGAATCGTTGTCAAAACTATCTTGAAATTTGTCATGGAACTTCAAATACACCCATTGAAAATTTATTCCATCAACCCCGCACAGTGAGCAATGAATGGGGCCAACGTTGAAATGTTTTCAATCTGTGCCTGTATGCATCGAAATTTGACATGGTTAAACTAGATAGTTTCCTTGAAGGTATGGAAGGGTTTCAATACTTAAGGATGTTTGATGTCCCCGCATAATATTTGAGATCATCCATGTTTGTGTCAACGTTCAATATAATGGATGTCTCATAGTGAGCATAGTGAATGGGGCCTGCCTTGAAGGTGAATGAGCATAGTGAAGTTTCTTCCATTGACCCCGCACAGTGAGTAGTGAATGGGGCCAACGTTGAAATTTCTTCAAACGGAGCATGTATGCATCGAAATTCGACATGTTTAGACTAGACACATGCCTTGACGGCATGGGAGGGTTTCAAGACTCAAGGAATATGTCTGATGTCTAGACCACATAATATTTGATATCGTCCATGTTTGCAACAATTTTCATAATGGAGCATCTCATATTTTTCAAACGTCATTGTTTCCATCCATAGAATCTTTGTTGGAATTCTCTTGAAATGTCATGGAAATTCCAATTCAACTACCAAAAATTTCATGCATTTACCCAACATAGTGAGCACTAGTGAATGGGGCCAATGTTGAAATTTCTTCAATATGTGCATGTATGCATTGAAATTTGACATGGTTAGACTAGACACATGCCTTGATGGTATGGGACGGTTTCAAGACTGAAGGATGTATGATATTTTCATAAAGAAACATTTTGAAAAAAATTCAATGTTGGCCCCATTCATGGGTCACCATTTTCCATCATGTACTCTATCCCTAGTACAATGTCTTTTAATAGTTGTTTCCTTTAAAATTCGACCAATCAGAAAAT
>SNQJ01S0054067.1:70207-81678 GCA_010110895.2 Picea sitchensis
AGAGAAGCAATAGCTAGAACTATGAAGACAACCACATTCTTTTAAAGACACATGGAAAACAGGGAGCTGCACAACAAAATGGAATCAAATTAGTTTTAAATCCAGTTGGATTAGTCACCAACATTTTCCTGTTTTATAGCATAGGTGGTTAAGATAATTTGTTAGATGAAATAAATGTTTAGAGTTTTTCAAGGGAAGGAGTCCTCTTATACCTCTAGTTGTTGCCTCCCTTTTGTTATAAATAGATATATAATTTTCTTTCATGGGGCCATATGGTTGAGCAAGGCTCCCTTATACTGTAACATTTTTGATGAAGTAACTGTGATCTAGTGATGTACTGGACTTGAGACTTTTTGACTAATAGAAATCAACTTCTCTTTCAAGCTATTTGCTTCTAATGGTAAATTTTCATGCTTTGAATGATTCACATGAATGATTGTGGTGATGTCATGATGGATGTTTGATCATTATGTTATCATGATGTTTATTTAGTTTCCTTAGTTTCTCAGTTCAAGAAGATCTTGTGTTAAGAAACTTTCCTCCTTAGGCTTTCGTGGACTTGATGTTTACAACAGCCCCTACACTTCTCTCATTCAAGTCTTCCCTCTATTCATAATTACTCCCAAACTACTGATTGAAATTAGCCAAGACCTTATTTGTTGGTGCATGCTAGCCCTGTTATCTAAGTTAGAACATTATCACTTGAATCCTCTTCCATTTGACCCTTTAAACACCCTTACATTCACTTACAACTTGAAGGGTATTGGGCTTACCTTCCATGCAATCTGAAGATGACTCATAGTGCTAACTTTCTTGGCGTCATTGTCAAGAAACGATTTGAAGACTTTTCCCTCGGATTAAAATGACACAATTCTAGTTCTAAAGGTGCATTAGAACTCAATATTTCGAAGATTGCAGACTGCACCTGGTGACTCCATTGTTTCAGATCTAGCACCTAAAGTTCGACATACGATATCAAATCCACATCTACCTTTGTTACCACCTAAGGCTGACCCATAGAAGATAATCAAGAAGGGAAAAGCTTCTCAAAAAAAAAGATTGATGCTGCTACAAGTGCTTCTGGTCAATTGCCTAATTCTACTCTTGATACTCCAGTTGTTTTATCAAGTAAGCTTCCTTTATCTTCTACTGAAGTATCTTAAAAACTTGATTTTGAAGATTTTCCTATTGAATACTCATCCTTTGAAACTGAATTGAAAGAAGAAAACATTGATACAATCTCTTCCCCTGATATTGAGAAGTGTTTCAGTCTTGTTAGTTTTGAAGATTTCCCTACTTTAGGTTTTTCTACACCTCTTTCTGTTAAAAATTTTGCTTCCAAAGAAGTAGGAAATTCATCTCCCTCTTAGACCTTACCATCCTCTTCCAAGACTCGACCTTCTATTGTGAAAACTGAACCCCCCCACTTCATCCTTTCCTTCCTCTCCAACTCTGCACACAATCAAGTTTCCTTCTCCTTCTTGTTCACCAGGAATCCAAAATCAAATGGCGGTTGCTAACACCCTTGCAAATAGGATGGATGCCATAGTGGCTGCTAGATATGATCCTCTAGTCTTACCTCATCTAGTGAATGCTCTCCCTCCCAGAGATTATTTGAAATGCATGCCTAAGTTCACGTGAGAAGAAGATGTAACAGTCAAGAGGAACATCTTGCTACTTTCTACAGCTATGCAGATAACCAAAATATTGAACATGAAGATGTTTGGATGAGGGTTTTCATCCAAATCCTTTTTGGTGAGGATAGGAAGTGGCTTAGGAGTCTGGCCCCTAGATCCATTACTAGTATTGAGGCATTGGGGTGACAAAAAATATTTTTTGTACTACATCATCGAATTTGGATCTTTGAAAAGGAAAGAATGAAAGTCTGTCTCTGACTTTTCTAAAAGATTTAACAAAATGTACAAGAAGATCCCTGATGATATCAAACCCACTGAAACCATGGAAAAAATCACTTATGCCAGTGCATTTGATTCTGAATTCTGCCTCCTTTTGAGAGAAAGAAGGTCACCTTCTTTGGTTCATATGCAAGATGTTTCCTTAGAGGTAGAATCCAACATAGTGGCATCAGATAAGCTCAGGGGGAAATCTGATAAGGATAGGAGAAAAAGAAAATATGAAGCTTTAACTTCTGATTCCTCTGTTGTCCATTCTCCAGTAGATGAGTTGACCAAATTAGTAAAATCTCTTTCCACTGAAATTGAGAAATTAAAATCAGAAGGGAAACAAACATATAGAAATGCTCAAAACAATGATAACAGAGGTAACTATAGGAGACCAAATAATGCTCCCCAAATATTTCCTAGAGATCCGAGAAATAGAGAGAGAGATGATCAGAGGGTACAAGATCCTTTGCAAAATAATTTAGTGGTTGATGAAGAAGAAGAGGAGGTAGAATATGATCGTGACATTCACTGCTTAGGTGATACATCCCCATCCCCACACTTGACTCAATCCTCTTATGAGCAATCTTTAATGGATTTTCAAATTAATGAGTTAAGATAGAGAGAGAAATAAAAGGAAAATCCTAGTAGATATAAGATGAGATCTAAGAAGAATGAAGAAAAAAATGATGCTCCTAATCAGCCTGTTCAAAAGGAATATTCTGCCAAGGCTGTGACAGTGAGAAGCAAGGAAAAAGACTCTCAAAACATACAAGTTCTGATCAGAAATCCTCCTCCTGAAACAAAAGATATTTTGAATCCTTTCCCTTCCTTCAGTTTTGAGAATGAGATCCAGAAAATAAAGATCCTTGTACCTCTTTCGGAATTGATAAAAAATGAGGATTTCAAAAAATATTTATCCAAAATGTTACATCCATAATCATCTCCAAATGCCATTGAGTCAATAAATCTGCAAGATGAAAAAGCAGCAGTGATTTTAGGTCCTTTCATCGAAGACAGAGATGATTCATCCCTACCTTTATATACTTCACTAAATATACATGATAAGGTGCTACACAATTGTCTCATGGATTCAAGGGCATCCCACAATTTTATGCCTAAATTTGTTATGGATGAACTTGGGTTATAAGTCACAAAGACCTATCATGACTTATATTATTTTGAATCCATAAAATTCAAGTGTCTTGGAGTCATTAAGGATATGGTGTTGAACTTATTTCATCTACCCATGAAGAGTATACTTATCGATATCATAGTTGTCTATGTTCCCCCCAAGTTTGGCATGCTCTTGTCAAGATCCTGGATAAAAATACTTGGGGGAACTCTGCAGATGGATCTCTCTTATGATACTATTCTTTTTTGGGGGGAGAGCGTAGGAGACTTTATAGGGAAGCTCAATTGGCTTACATCATTAGTCATGAAGCAAATCCCACCAATCACCCTGTCTTTTCTTTTGATACAAATATGGGATCTAGTATTTTGCAGTTCACTGATGCTCCTGAAGTCCCTTTAGAAATCATAGAAAAGTCCATCAACTTTTCTGAAGAGCCTCTTCTAACCACTTCTGTTTGGAAGATGTTCTATGATGGAGCCTCTTCCAAGGAAGGTGCTAGTGTTGGGGTGATATTTGTCTCAACAACTCAAGAAACTATATCTTTGTCATATAAACGAGAATTTGAGACTACTAATAATGTGGCAGAGTATGAGGCTCTTGTATTGGGTTTGAGGGAAGCTAAAGACACAGGGATAGAAAAGATATCGGTATTTGGGGATGCTGAATTGATAGTACATCAGATTAAAAATCTTCATCAAACAAAGCATCCTAGGCTTAGATCTTACATAAATGAAGTGTGGGATTTGGTGGACAGTTTTTTCTCTACTTTTAATATATCATTCATTCCTAGAGAAGAGAATACCATGGCTGATTCTTTGGATGTATCAGCAAGCAACATCAGAATTCCTATACCACCAAAAATCAAGTATGATGTAGAAGTCAAATACAGGCCTTCTATAGCGGGCAATGTAAAATATTGGAAGGTGTTCGAAGATGATTTAGAACTTAAAAATTTTCTTGAGACTGTTGATGAATTTTCTGCATTACACATTGATCAGGATCATGATTCAAAATTCACTCCTCATGCTGATGGTTTCCTCAATAAATTTGCTAATCATTATATTGTGAAGCTGCCTAGTAATCATATACCAAAGGTACTAGTTCCTTTGGAAAGATTATTTGATGGGAATGATGTGGAATTGAAAGGGAAGGTATCCACTGATGATTCAGATATAACTGAGTGCAATCTGGGCACTAAAAAGGATCCAAAATACATCAAACTATCAAGCAACCTACCAGAAAAGAAGAGGGCAGAATATACTAAGTTGTTGAAAGAATTTGTTGATGTATTCGCTTGAAATTATGAAGATCTCAGAACTTATGACACAATAATAATAGAGCACAAGATCCCATTGAAATAAAATACCAAACCCTTCAAGAAAAAGTTGAGGAAAATCAATCCTATGTTGCTTCCTGTCATGGAGAAAGAGGTTAAGAAGCTTTTAGATGAAAAAATTATCATTCCTTTGAGGTATTCTGAATGGGTAACCATTTTGGTCCCAGTAAGAAAACAAAATGGGGAAATCAAACTTTGTGTCGATTTCCGATATCTGAACAGAAGCTCAAAGAACAATAATTATCCTTTACCCAAGATGGAGCACATATTCCAGAAGGTGACAGGAGCAGCCATGATGTCTATGGTTGATGGATTTTCTGGATACAATCAGGTATCTGTTTTTCCAGAAGACAGGGAGAAGACGGCCTTTACCACTCCTTGGGGTACATTTATGTACACCAATATGCCCTTTGGTCTGATGAACGTAGGGGAAACTTTTCAGCAAGATATGGACATAACATTTATTGCAGAAAAGGATAAGTTTGTTGTTATCTATTTGGAAGACATAACTGTGTATTCTTAGTCTGATAAGGAACACTATGATCATTTAAGAAATGTTTTCTTGAAATGCAGAAAATTTGGCCTCTCTTTGAATCCAAAAAAATCATTGTTTGCCATGAAAGAAGGAAAATTATTCGGTCATAGCGTGTCATATGAAGGGGTGAGGATTGTTTCTAGTAGGGTTGAGGCTATACAAACTTTGTCACTCCCTACATCTAAAAAAGAGGTACAATCGTTTCTGGGAAAAATCAATTTTTTGAGAAGATTTGTGTCAAATTTTGTTGAGTTAGTTAAGTATATCACAACCATGTTGAGGAAGGATAGTGAAATAAAATGGACTGATGAGGCCCATGATTCTTTCGATCAAATAAAGAAAGCCTTGACAAAAACCCTGGTTCTTGTCAGCCCTGACTACTCCAAGGAATTTCTTATTTTTTCCTTTTCCTCTTTTGATATAGTAGCAGTAGTCCTATTGCAGAAGAATGTTGAAGGCTTAGAGAAGCCCATTGCCTTTTTCAGTAGCGCATTGAGAGATCTTTAACTAAAGTATGACATTATGGAAAAACAAGCCTATGCATTGGTTAAAGCTCTTAATTCCTTCAGAGTTTATGTTCTGCATTCAAGAGTTATTTCTTATGTCCCATCAACTACTGTAAAAGAAATTTTTATTCAGCATGATATAGAGGGAAAAAGAAGCAAGTGGATTGCTAAACTACTTGAATTTGAATTGGAGATTAGGCCGACAAAATTGGTTAAAGGCCAGGGTTTAGCCAAGCTTTTGGCTGAATCAAATTGCTCAAAATTAGGGGTGAATTTCATTCACTCATGTTCAGAAAATCAGCAGACTGAAATGACTGATAAAGGTCCTCAAATCATTTCTACATTGGAAAATTGCAGCTGGTACAAGGACATTATATTTTTTCTGCAAAATTTACAGCCTCCAAGTGTTATGGAAAAGAACAAGGTGAGGGCCTTAAAACTCAAATCAATAAAGTATTGTTTTGTTGATCAAATTTTGTATTGGAAGGATCCATTAGGTGTTGTTTTGAGATTCCTAGACCCCCAAGAAGCCCAAAAGATTATTTCTGATTTTCATGACAGTCTATGTGGGGGGCATCATTATTGGAGAACCATGGCATACAAGATCCTTAGGGATGGGTACTTCCGGCCCAATTTTTTCACTTATGTTTGTGCTAAGATTAGAGCCTGGGCTAAGTGTCAAAATTTCTTCGGGAAGCAACAGCTTAAGTCTTTTCCATTAAAGCCTGTGGCATCCTCAAGACCCTTCCAGTAGTGGGGCCTAGATTTTATCGGGGACATCCATCCTACTTCCAGTGGTCAACATAGATGGGTCTTGACTTCTACAAAATACTATACTAAATGGATTGAAGCTATTCCCACAAGGAATGCTTCACACAAAGTGATCATTGGTTTCCTGGAAGACATCATAGCAATGTTTGGGTGTCTTGAAAAAATCATCACTGATAATGCTGCATCATTCAAGGCTGAACCATTAATTCTGTTCTGTGAACAGTTTGGGATGACTTTGATTCATTCCACCCCTTAATATTTGCATGGAAGCATGCTTATAGAATCCTCTAAGAAAATCATTATAAAGATCATTAAAAAGTTGTTAGAGGATAACAAAAAGGCATGGGATTCGAAAATCAAATTTTCTCTATGGGCTGACAGAGTGACAGTGAAAAGGTCCTTGGGACTTTCCCCTTTCCAGCTGGTGTATGGAGTTGAGGCAGTTTTTCCTTACCTGTGGAAAAATTCTTCCAAGATTATCAAGGGGAGCCTGATCATATGATCAAAAGGATTCAGCAGCTGGTCGAAGTGCAACAAACCTAGGATCAGTTTGTAGACAAAGAAGCTGACCATCAACTGAATATCAAGCAGGCTTTTGACAAAGAGCTGAACAAAGAGGACTTTCAATTGGATGATCTGCTGCTCAAATGGAATGCATCGAAGAAAGATAAAGGCAATCACGGTAAATTTGAATCTTTATGGATTGGTCCTTTCAAAATCTCTGAGGTATTCTCTAATAACACTTTCAAGTTGCACAATATGGAGAATGAAGAGTTTTTTGGTGGCCTTGTCAGTGGGCATTTCCTAAAAATGTACTTTTCTTGAGCCTTGAGTGGCTCTTCATGTCATTGTAAATATCATTCTCTTTTTATTTTTGTTTCAATAACTGAACCCATAGTCCTAGGATAAGGCATTGTATCTACTTATTCTTGGTAGTCCACAGCGGGCATGCCATCCCCTGTGGATCTAATGTTATCACACCAAATTGCCTTGGGTATTTTAGTTTGTTTTCAATTTTCTTTTAAAGCCTTAGATCTTAATTTTTCTTTTAAATCCTCATCCCTATAAAATTTATGTTTGGTAGGAACCCTTAGGAATTAAAGTTTTTGAGTCTTAGCTCTCATTTGATCCTCAAATTGGTTTTTGATCCTTGAACCATTTTAGCTCATGACTCATTTTGGTCCCCTTCATGACTTGTCCCTAGGTCGATCCCTCCCATGACCAGAGTGATGTGACACTCCTCTCTCCTCACTCATGACCTCATATGCATACCTCAACATCCTCTCTTACCTATATAATCCTATTTTGAAGTGAATGTGTTGCCTACTCATCAGGGAGTTCCATAGTGCCTGTCACGTTCATCACACTTCCACCTCAAGCCATGATTTCCACGACTGATGTCATGTCCCTTGTTTTTAGTGCCATAATTCAGTTAAAGATGCCTTCAAATATCTTCCATTTATGAGCTTTGGTAACAGTTTCTAATTTTGAAAAACTCAACAGTGTTGTGCTACGCAAATTCATAAGTTCTCATTAGGCGACCGCATGTCAACCAAATCCGATGCTGATAAATATTCCAAGGCCGAATTTTTCTCAAATTTCATCCCAAGATTATGTTGAGGATATCAACAGGTGTCTACTTCATAGGTATCCCATGTTACCTCCTTTGCCTATTAATTTTCATAGGAAATTTGTTCTCGAGTTTTCATTTTGCTAAGCTTGCCCAATAGTAAGGGATCCATATTTGCATGGTAACCTTTCTTTTCTTCTCTTCGTACCTGTAAATTTCTTTTCCTATATCTATGGTCTGATCACTGATGTTTTCTTTAACCATTGAAGTCGCAAGCCTGTAAATAGCCTATCCTCTGTGTATGTTCTGCGCTGCTCAAACCAACTCTGTTTTCCTTGCTTCCTTTCACCTTGGGGTTTGGCGTTTTCACTCAATTACAGAGGGTGAAATTCAGAATACCTCCTCACTTCTTCCACTCCAGAATACATGTACAAGCCTAAGGGTTTAATTCCTAAAAATTCTAGCTTGCCTTACTAGCATCAGCCTGTCTAAAAGATTCAGCCTTATCTATTTGAATCCATACAGTTTGAGGGTAAGAAAACTAAGGTTGGGGATTTGGGGTTTGAAGTGATTGAAGCCTCTATCTCAGTTGCAACAAAGATCCCCATTACAGGTGAAATGTGGTTCAAAGCCATGGCTTTGAGTTCAGCCTATGAAAAAGATATTTTTTAAACTTGAATATCAAGCCAATGACTTGTGCAAAAGTATGCCAAGGAGTCAATTGATTGAACAATTTGACAGATTATTGAAGATCATACAGATATATTGTACTTGTGAAGGGAGATTCAACACCTTGTACTAGTACCGTATAAGGTTGTTGCTACATTTTACTAGTAAGGTTGAGATAAATGTTCCTTATTACTTGTTGAGGAGTATAGGTAAGATGTTAGACAGGATACAAGCCAAATCCAAGGATGTGGATTCTAGCCTTTTACACTCTGGACTAATCAAAATGTTGGTCTCTGAGGAATTGGTAAAGAAAGAGATTTTGTGGGATCATTTTGTTGTTAATTCACATTTCATGTTGGATGTAGCAACAACTCCTCAATCACAGAGGGCAAGTCCTTTGCCACCCACCAATACTTCTAAAGTAGGGACTAGTAGGAAGAGAAAGGGCAGAACCCCTGTTCAAGTTCTAAAGATTATCAAGCAGGTCATAGAGGCTGAGGAGGAAGTTTATCCTTCTCCACATAGATATTTTTCACCTCCTCCTCCACTAGGGTTAGAAGAAGTGCCTTCTTCTACCAAATCTGCATCCAAGAAAGGGAAGAATATTCTCTTTCCCTCTTCTCCTCCAACAGTCGAAATCAAGGGTAAAATTCCTTTCACAAGGTCATCAATTCCTATGGAGGTTTTCAAAGAGAAGTCTTTACCAGAAACCCCTATTCAAAATAAGAAAGGTAAGAGAATTGAAAATCTCATGGAGGAAAAATCAGAAACCCTTATTCAGAGGAAGAAGGGTAAAGTTAGTTCTCAACCTACTAAAGGGAAACAAGAAACCCCTGTACAAAAGGGTAAGGATAAAGGTACTAAAATACCTTTGGAGAGAAAATAGGAAAACCTTGGGAAACACTTTGAGGAGCCTATGATAAGAAATGAAGAAACCACTGTGCAGAGGAAGAAAGGTAAAAGCAAATCCACCCAGAAACCTGATGAGGTGGATAAGACATTTCCCATACAGGTAGAATAAGAGACTGAGAAAAAACCTCTTGAGACTGTTGATAACACTTCTCCTCCTGTCAGTCAGACTTTCAAGAGACTTATCAGGCAGCTTAAGGATGCAATAAAGGAGGTGGATAAATTGAAAGAGGAAGCCATGTCTGATAGAGACAAGATGACAGAGCTTATGGATGGCTATATTCACACCCTTGAATTAGCAAGGTTTGCAGCAAGAAGGGCCCAGCCCCTTCATAGACAACTTAAGAATCTCTATAGCCATAACAAAGGCTTCCAATCTCATAACGGTAAGCTAAAGGTAGAGCTGAAGAATTTTCAAGATGAGGTAGCCCAAAGAAATCTACAGGTGTTGGTGGAAGCTTCCATTGAAGATGACAAACCAGCAGCTAAGGAGAGCACAACTACACCAAAGAATCCCGTCAATTCTAAGAAGAACAAGTTTGTTGTGTTAATTGAAGATCCTCTTTCTACCAGAAAGAGTATGAGGTTAAGTGTCAAAATGACAAAATAGATGGTAAAGGGTAAGCCCCATGTTTGAGGATGTATCTTTTTGGGAGGGTTAAGCAATATGTAGATATTATCTCTTCCATCTATACAAGCTTATAAGCACTTAACTATTTGAGTTTTTGAGTTTTTTCTAAGTGCTAGCTTCCCCCAATGGTAAAGGGCACTACCTATTGTATAGTCAAGGCACCTAAGTAAAATGGTTTTGTCATCATGACTCTTCATGAGAGACCACAATTTGTTCAACAAATGTTCAAGGTTGAAGGCGTTGTGTTTTTGGAAATGCTACCTAAACCTGCAAACAGACGCAACATAAGTGGCACTACCTACATGCGCTGCCTAATATTTCACATAGGGCATATAATTGGCACACAGGCACAGAGAAAGTGGCGCTACCAAATATTTTACAAAGGGTAGAGGTCTGCAAATAGGTGCAACACATAGGCGCTACCTAATATTGCACAGAAAGTAGAGTCTGTACACATATGCATAACAGTGACACTACCTACAGGTGCTACCTTTTCTCCTTGTAGTGCGCTACCTAGATTTTCTACCCAACAAAGCTTCCAATAAAGACCAAGGATCTATGAGGACCAAGCTAACAACTTTTGGATAAGTTGATGATGAAGAAGGATGGAGAAGCAACAACTGGCACTATGAAGACAACCACATGCTTTGAAAGACACATGGAAAACAGGGAGTTGTGCAGCAAAAGGGAATCAAATTAGTTTGAAATTCAGTTGGATTAGTCACCAACATTTTCCTGTTTTATAACATAGGTGGTTAAGATAAGTTGTTATATGAAATAAATGTTTAGAGTTTTTCAGAGGAAGGAGGCCAGCTTGTACCTCCAGTTGTTTCCTCCCTTTTGTTATAAATAGATAGATCATTTACTTTAGTAGGGCCAGATGGTTGAGAAACTATCCCTTATACTGTAATATTTTTTATGAAGTAACTGTGATCTAGTGATGTATTGGACTTAAGACTTTTTGACTAACAGAAATCATCTTCTCTTTCAACCTATTTTCTTCTGATTCTAAATGATCATGCTTTGAATGATTCACATGAATGATTGTGGTGATGTTATGATGGATGCTTGATAATTATGTTATCATGATGTTTATTTATTTTCCTTAGTTTCTCAGTTCAAGAAGATCTTGTGTTAAGAAACTTTCCTCTTTAGGCTTTTTTGGACCTGATGTTTACAGTAGCCCCTACACTTCTCTCATTCAATTTTTCCCTCTATTCATTCTTACTACCAAACTAATGATTGAAATTAGCCAAGACCTTATTTTATGGTGCATGCTAGCCCTGTTATCCATGTTAGAAAATTATCACTTGAGTCCTCTTCGATTTGACCCTTTAAACACCCTTACATTCACTTACAACTTAATGGGTATTAGGCTTACCTTCCATGCAATCAGAAGGTGACTCCTAGTGCTAACATGTGTATTTGAAGTTCCATGACAAATTTCAAGATAGTTTCGATAATGATTCTATAGAAGGGAATGACGAATTATGACAATGAGAGGTGCA
>SNQJ01S0054068.1:0-24865 GCA_010110895.2 Picea sitchensis
TTCTCATCAAGGACAATACATATTATATTACATCAATCATCAATCAATCAATCCTTTGACATCAATCAATCACTTGACATCAATAAATGACATCAATCAATCAAACCATTGGCATCAATGACAACATGATCCAACAACATCATGACAATATGAAATCCCTTGTGAATATGCACAAATTACCATTTTCTTTATGGATAGACATATTGTTGTTATTTAAACTAATTTTTTTATTTTATGATTTCTACTAACATAAGAGAACAAGACCCTGAATGGGGTGACAATTGGAGAACATGCGTGTTGGGAAATTAATAACCTGAGCCACCACCCTTTTCCTCAATATCTTCCACATGAGTATCATTCAATCGATGGGAATGGTGGTGCACCTGCATTGGAAGAAAGATTTAATTGCGCACTCAAAGTGAGGGTTGAAGTATGCCTAGCCTAGTACGAGTTGAATGAGAGTTTTCAACTCAACCTTAATGGCGCTCTCCACTATCAATTCAAAATCTATTATGGAGGTAAGAAATGGAAATTTTCATGTTGTTCTTTTTCTTGTTCAGGTCCGAACTCTGGCTTCCCCCTCCCATTCTAGTATTTTCTCCTTTGGGTGTCATTCCCCCCTCCTGATTTCCAATATTTCCCTAGCTATCCCAATGTCATAATAAAGTGGAAAGCTAAAGAGGGGGTCGACCTATTACAAATTTATCGCTCGACACTATCGTTCAAGCCCCTCCTCTACACCAATTCTGCCTCCCATCTCTATTGTTCACCCTGTTGGTCCTCCTTTGGATAATTCACCCTTCTCTATTCAAAATTGGTTGGACGATGATAAATCCATGGCTTATGTTGAGGAAGAGTTCTCTCGGGATCCTCCTCAGGAACCTCCGTACTCCTTCCTTTTCTCATCCTCCAACATATTGATTCCACCCCACACTTCTGGATGACATTTTCCAGAAGGATATTCCGCTCTAGAAACAGAAAACCGCCCCATTGAATAAGATATCCCTACTGCAGTGCAAGATGAGGAGGCTCAATCAGTCAGTGAGTCTCAACCAACTGCACCTTCAGTACCAGAGACACCTAGCATTTTTCATTTCTCAGAGGAGAATCTACAACTTGTCTTTGACTTGAGACAGGATGCAACATATCATCTTCACCGCCAAACTATTCTATGTCACCACCTGGATGCTTTGTTTGACTCCCTTTCAAGCGATCATGTCAAATGCAGATGCTCGACTTGTTTCCAACCTTATGCATTTTCTCCTTAACCTCCTAATGGTAACAACAATCCATGTTCTCCCACAGTTTAATTTATTTTCCTGTTATTATGAATATATGTTCAGAACAACCATGGTTGTAGGTATGTTATTGCATAGTTTTTGGTTTACAATTTTTATCAGACTTCAAAAAAAGCTTGAAATTTTGCCACATGTTCTGGTTTCCATGTGTATGGTAGAACAATTGGCTAGTTTTTCCATATATACTGGTTTGTTGATGATTTAAGAAAATACAACTTTTTTATTTACAAAATAATAATAATAATAATAAGAGAACTAATAAAAATATTATCCTTTCTAGACACCATTTCCATGTTTATCCTAAGTGGTCAGGAACCAACAAAAGACTTGTTTTAGGAAAAGATCGTAATAAGATAAACTAAAAAAATAAAAAATAAAAATACATAGTTATACTTTTTATCTTCAATATATTGTTTTCATTTTCAAATTTATTTTTTTAACACAAACTTCATATTTGGATGCATCAAATGAACTTTCCCTTTTAGTTCTTCCTTTATAAATATATTAGTTTATGTTTTCACCTTTATGAATTTCAATTTTGTAACTCTTAAAAGTCAAATTTGGGAACCCATATACAAGAAGCTCTTTATCTAGTAAACTATATACTTATTAGAAACATTTATACATTTGAATCCTTACCCATGAAAAATATGCCACGAAAATCTCAAACCTTACCCCAAAAAAGCATAGATCTACAAAATAATCTTCAAAAGCTCAACTGTGACACCAAAATCCATTCCCTAATTAATATCAAACAAAAAAAATAACAAACACAATAAACTTGAAGAAATATTTTAGGGGAAAATGAAAAAAATAGGGAAATTATTACCTTTGATTCAAAGGGGATCCAATAAATCAATCTATGCAAGACCTAAAAACTTGCAAAATTCTCCAAAAAAACAAGTCCCCACAATATCTAGGTAGAAAATCCCACAATAAAATTTCAAAATAATGCCAAGAAAGTTACTTTAAATCCACTTAAATAATAAATTTAAAAGTATAACGACACAAAATAAGAGTTGTATCATTTTCTCCTATGCACCCTTTTTTGTGTCCTTGTCATACATATTGATTACATCTCTCATGTGTCCTTTTCTTGAACACTAGATTTAATATCTTTACGAGTTGAATGTAGAAAGGTTGGTTGATTATTCTCTATTTACATTATTATTGACATGTTAAGAACATAATTGATTATGTCATTTAACATGATGTAAAGTAGACAAGAGAAGGTCCAATCAACCATTCTCCATCTATCTTTAATGGACCCCAATGAACTTTATAGTTAACATTTTGTAAGAGTTTAACATAGAAGGGACAATTGATTCTTCTCCATTTACATTCTTATTGACATGCCAAACACCTATTTAATTCTCCCATTTAATTTAATGTGATGTAAAGGAGATGAGATAAGGGTTAATTTACCCTATTTCATGGTGTTCTACATATTTATTTTAGTCTCACTTATTCTCATGGTTTACCTAGATTAATCTTTTCTAGTAAAAGGTTGAGTAATGCTCATTATATCCTTATTCTTTGTTATATTATACTTAAATTTTGACTAATGGATTCATATATATATATATACTATTATGGTTCAATATTAAAGAAAATAATTATTTTCTTGTTCAAATAGTGGTGAGGATGCTTGTTCAAGTTATTTCACAAATTTACATAAGTGTATCTAAGAAGGACATAGAAATTTTTTCAAGTACAGAAATATTTTTCCAAATGAAAAAATATTTTAATGAACAAAATAAAGAAAGACCCCCTCTTCATAGCATGACACATGCACATTTGATAAAAAAAAAAATCAATAATGCAAGGAAAAGATTTGGGACCTACCTAACCTACCCCACTAACCTACCTAACCTTATAATCTATTAACTTGCCTAACCTAGACATCCACATAATCTATCCTAACTCACTAAGTAAAAAAAAACATTTAATAATTATAATTAATTATTTAACTAATTAAAAATTACATAAATAATTTATTGAGTATATTTATTAATTAGTTTATTAATAATTATTTTATTGAATTATATATTTTATTTTAATTAATTTTATTTATGTACTTTTTATTTTATTTGTTTTATAAATAATGTCATCCTCCTCATATTATGTGCCTTCCTCACATTCATGTGAACTCCAACTTGGAAGTGATTTTACTAATTTGTTTTTGATCATATTGAAAAAATAATCTCATCTAGCAAAAAAAAATATTAAATTTTTTTCATTCAATTGTGTGGAAGAGAACAAATTCATTTTCAAATACTAAACATGGTAGTACTATTTAACCAAATACTTGTTTCACATAAACTAGTTTAAGGTAGTCCAATAATGTAATGTAGCGTATGGCACCCACATTACATGATTTTTTTTTTATTTTACTTAATAATATATATTTAACCATTAAAAAATATTCTAAATTAAACTCTTAAATACATTTAAAAAATTCATACAAATTATTGTTCCTTGTTATTTCAATGCATGGTGACACAAGAATTATACATAAATTAATATATATATACCTTATACAGAGTCTTATGAATTTATCAGGAAGGTTAATGCATGGCGACACAAGAATTATACATAAATTAATATATATATATACCTTATACAGAGTCTTATGAATTTATGGAAGGTTATTAATATATGCACATTTAATCTATTTTGCAAATTAGTACAAGCTCCACTTCGGGCTCAAATCTTCTTATTAGTTCTTTATGTTTTTGAGGAGTGTAACACCCCTTCAGATGTTAACCTTCCAACATGCACTATCGCATATAAAATGTGATCAATTTAATATCCATAGAATGTATAAGGTTAGGTTCACTTTCCAAATCTCCATCAAATTTTAATATCAGAGTAGCTTATATATTAATAACTCAATGGGTCAGGTTCACTTACTTCTCCTTCGTTTTTTCCATTTTTTTTAAGACTGATAATTTCAAATTACCAGGTATCCATAATACCTTTGATATGTCAAAAATTGACGAAGATGGAGTAGACTATTACTGATCCTATAGTAGCAGGATGAAGAAGACTCTACTTACATAAAGTTGTAACTATAATGTATTATTATTATTATTGTTACTATTATTATTTGTAGAACTAGTTTTTTTTCTTAAAAAAAATATAATAATTTTATTTATAAGGTAAAACAAAATTACAATGATAACTACTTGCTTCACAAAAATCTAGATAAAACTAACTATTGAAACTTCCATGTACTTTATAGAAATGTATTCAAAATAATCCAATGTATCATCAACTAAACGGGTCTTATAATCAATATGGAAAGTGAAACAATTTTAAAAAGTCAAAACAAATTATGTTAATTGAACTACAAGTCTTGAAAATATTTCATGGAATCATTCTAACTTTTTTCATGTATCTTCTATGAGTTTATGTAATGTCCCCCACCTCTTGATGAAGAGGTTTGGAGAGACTCAATAGTCTAGCTATCCCCCCTAGACTATAGTCTCAGGCATATTGGGGACAAAGTCAACCAGAAGACATAACATTCTATTATTAAGTTGTCTTTGTGTGGAAAAGGATAACTCAATGAAAGAAAAGAAAAGGTGAGTTAAGGTTAAGAGTTAACCCTAGGGGTTAACTAACTCAACAGATGAATAGACTGGAGCTATAAAGGAAAGGGCAGGGCGCACTCCTAAAGCATCCTGGATTATTATCTTATTTGCATTGGAGCTCTTGAGCTCAAGCAGTTTTGAAGGTTTTGAGTCTAAAACCCTAGATATCAACTTGGTGGTGAAAGATCCCACCTTTCTTGATCCAAGATTGGTCCCGGAGGTGAAATAATCCTCCCACGCCATTCTATAGTGTTGCAGGGTTTATTCTACAGGAAGATTCCAAGCTAGGGTGGAACCTAGGGGGTTTCCAACTAGGGGGGCACACTACCTTGAGGAGACTGATTCGATCTGGAGGAAGGAGAAGGATTTTTGGAAAAGGAGCACATGGGTTTTCTTCGTAGAGTCCCTAACATCATTCTTGGTCAATTTCGGAGGAGATTATCCTTACAGTTTATTTCTTGGATATTGACACGAATTGGAGAAGAGAGGGGTGCATTACCGAAAGAGGTTATCAGTTTTTATTGGCTCAGATATTCATAGATTGATTTGATACTTCATCATCTTGTTATCATTGGCTCGATCTACAATCTGGGAGATTTTGGTGGGATTTGGAGGATCTTAGAAGGGAGAATGAATTCTCCTTGACTTAGTCAAACCAGGAGGGTGCAAACCAGTTGAGGGTTTTCCCAGTTTGAGGAGCAAAACTTCTCAGTTCAGCTTCAGACTTAGCCCTATGGATTATATTATCTCGATCTACATTCCAGGAGAGTTTGGAAGGATTTGGAGCTTAGAAAAGGGAGGGCCAAAACTTGAGGGTTTATCAACATCGAGAGCAGGATGCAACTCAGCCAGCTGGAGGGGTTTTGTAGAGTATTGACAGGGCCTTCTTATCTTTAGTCTTAGCTTGCTTGCTAGTGGCCTTAGGAGGCTTGGATCTCTTCTCAGATATCTTTTGGGAGGAATTTGTCTTTGTATTTCTTATTATTGTATCGGTTGGCAACCCATTTTGATATTATTGGGGCTTTCTTCCAAATCAGCAGATCTCTTGTATATGGAATCTCCCTACTATCTAAATAAAGGTCGGATATGACATTATTAGTTCTCTAATGGTGTTATTTATATATCTTGTCTCGTTTATGATTATATGCTTCAGATCTATTTCTCAATCAAAATTAAGTAAATCCATAATGCGCATCTTCACGAGTACACCTGCAAATACATAAACAAACATAGCAAATAGTAAACAGTTAGTGTCCCGAGCAAAAAATTTGGCTCAGGAACTTTACAATGGTATCATATCATTGATCCTCCCATATTGTGGGGATTAGTGCATGCATAATTTCAATGGGATTTACATGGGCAGACGCAGGAAGCAGACAAGTGAGACAGAGGCAGAAATGGAGGGATCATGTGAGGACAGTGAGCCACAGATTCTGGTAGGTTTCGCCAAGGAGTTACAACACTCCATAAACATGAAACAAAGAACCGTTGTGCATCATCTACAGGAAAACTAGGAAGAAGTGCGCAGGGGACAGGTGGAAATGAAAGAGACTCTGAAAAGAGTGAATGATAGCCATGAGAGATTGGTAAAACTCCTGATCCAGATGACTCATACAGGGAAAGGTTCAGAGGTTTATGCCAACAGAGAAGCTAGTGGATCTCATGGAGGGACTATACCTCAACAAGAGCATAGCCTCGTTATCACAGTGAGGGACATAGCTATGGAGGTGGTGCACCCTAGGGGAAAACACACAGTAGGACCACCCCTAGGCCCTATCTACCTACATTCTTGGATAATCAACCGCAACAAAACTATGAGGATGATATTGAGGACAATTTTGAGCAGTATGCGAGGGAGTATCATGCCTTAAGTGTAGGATTCTAAGGGAAAGTCACGTTGGACCAGTATTGTGGAATCAAGTTTCGGGATAAGTCTAAACAGTATCAAAGGCCCAACTATGAATTGGAACGCAGAGCAAGAAAGATAGAAATTCCTTATTTTGATGGATCTGCTAAGGTGACTGCACAAGCATGGGTGCAAAAGCTGGATACCTACCTATAGCTTAACCCCATGAGGGAGATGGATGTCATCAAATTTTCCATAATGTACTTGGATGGGAAGGCTCATGATTGGTGGTACCATGGGTTGACCACATTGGGTTCACAATTATATTATGTCCTATACAGAGTTCACACAGAGGCTCATTGATAGGTTTGACCAGGGGGATCCAGAGCTACCTTTTAGAGAGCTCACACAACTCAGATAGACAAGGTCACCAAAGGTTTACATAGAATATTTCCAGAGGCTAGCGATGATGGTACAGGATGTGTCTCAAGCGAGACTTATGATGCTCTTCACATAAGCGTTGATGGAACCCTTAAGAGGTTGGGTCAAGGCTTTTAATCCTACCAACTTGCATGATGCCATTTGGAAGACCGGGGACTTAGGATCAGTAGAAAAGACAAGATTCACCCCTAGACCTCCTAATCAAGGGTGTAGAGACCAAAGACCTCCTATGAACCAAGGAGGGAGATACCCAAGGGAGTTTGAAAAAGGAAGGGGTAGGATGGATGAGCCCACTAGGAGAGAATTGAGGAGGAAGCAGTTGTGCTTCACCTGCAAGGAATGATGGGACCCAACACACAAATGCATGGGTAAGGGAAAATCCCACTACATTGAGGTGATTCCAGATGATGAGGAGGATGAATATTTCGGCCACTTACAGAACATGGAGGGCGAAAAACAAGGACAGGCAAAAGAGGAGGATGCAAGTCACGACCTTACAACAGATGAGAAGGTGACACTTGCATCCATCAACGGGGTACCTAAGTTCAACACTTTCAGTATGAGAGGGGTACTACAAGGGAAAAAGGTCTCAGTTCTCATTGATGGATGAGCCTCACACAACTTCATTGACTCATCCCTACTGCAAAGAAGACATATACTGATAATGGAGTTTGAAATATTTCATGTGGAGGTAGCAGGGGGGCACACCATGCCTTGTGACAGGTACATTCTGGGAATGAAACTTACCTTGGGTAGACATTATTTGGCATAGGATTTCTATGTTATGGACCTTCCAGACACCAACATCATCCTTGGAGTATAGTGGATTATCACATTTGGGCCAATCAACACAAATTACAAAACCATGGAAATGTCTTTCACAACAGAGGACAAGAAAATGGTGGTTCTCATGGGTATGGCAGTCAACAGACCGAGAGTGGTGTCATTCAAACGCATGGAAGCCTACTTCAGGAGGGAAGACATTGTCTATGCAACAGAATGTAAAATATTAGTCAGATTAGACAAGAAGGGAGAAACACGCTACTCACTAGAGATTAAGAAAATCATGGATAAGCACAACAAGGTATTTGAACCTATACCACTAGGGACACCGCCAAACAGGGGGTTTGAGCACATCATAGAGTTGGAGGAGAGTGAAAAACCTGTCATCACCACTCCCTACAGGCACCCCAAGAAATATAAAGACGAAATTGAAAAGGAAATCAAGGAGTTGTTGGATATGGGCCACATCAAGCCAAGTTCCAGTCCGTTTGCATCTTTGGTAGTATTGGTGAAAAAGAAAGATGGAACAATGTGAATGTGTATTGACTACAGGGATTTAAATAAGAAAACAATAAAAAATAGATACCCCATCCCACAGATTGATGAGCTATTGTATGAGCTCCATGGGGAGATATATTTCGCAAAGATTGACTTGCACTTTGGCTATCATCAGATAAAAATGAGGGAGAAAGATATCTCCAAGACTGATTTTTGGTGTCACTATGGACAATATGAGTTTTTGGTCATGCCTTTTGGGATGACTAATGCACCAACCACCTTCCAGTCATGCATGAATCATTTTTTCCACAAGCAGCTAAGGAAGTTCTTATTAGTCTATGTTATCGCTTTGTAAATTCCCAGAGGTTGTCGCTAGGTACAAGAAATTTACTAGAGGTAACTTTATCCAACCACTTCGAAACTGGGATCTAGCCCTTCCAGTTTCAGAGAGGGATCTCTCTGTAAAGTTTAACTTTGTTTTAGATTTCAGATGTTAGGATAGTTAAATAAATGAGAATGTGTTGTTTTTTTTATAAAAATGACTGAAATATTTCTTATGCATCCATTGGGCTATGGGATATGTTTTATAAAGTTCGAGATCAACAAACAAATTTTATAAGGTGTTTTCACAAGGAAGGATAATGCAACTGTTAGATCCTTTAGAATTTAAATGGTGGATAGAAAAAAAGATGAGATAATCAATTATAACCAAGAAGCATTTAAGAGTTTCTTAATCATAACATCAAAAGATAAACATTTAGATCTTTAAAAGCCAGAAACAGAGTATACAGAGATAAATTCTGCAACTTCAACTTCTTTTAAACGATCAGATATAGAAAACATAAATGATTATGAAGATAGGAAGAACCATTCAACTAAGAGAAGAAAACATCACCAACAACTAACATGCAAGAATCCTGTGAAATGCCCTTTTATTACTGGTAGATCTCTGATAAACATTACAGTGCTTACAACTTTCTTGGGTGTAAAGATCAACCCTCAATACTTCGAAATTTGAAGTATATATAGAAAATATTACAATCGATCATGTCATTAATGATCAGGACATGGAAAAATCTAATGCTAACTAACTAGATAACATAATACTAAATTGTAGGAACTGCTTATGATTTGTCGAATTCTCCATGCTAATTTTGGGGGAAGTTGTTGGCGAGTCATCAACTTGAATTTGACTATTCTAGATGCTGACATGTACGTCCACCTCATCTTCTACTCGATCAATTCTCACAACTCTTCCCATCTTTGCTGATTTGGGATAGTAACTTTTAGCAACCTGCGGTAGATTTCATCCATCTCAGTATATTTGGAAAAAGTCGGTACGGTGATAAAAATGTACTTGATTTCATGTTGGATATTGAGATCCAACTGGAGAGTTTCTAGGAATTCCTTTCTTGTTATGCTTCCCTGTATCCCTGATAATTTGGAGCTATCCTTTGCCACCATGGAAATATTTTTCTTGTAGTCAGGAAGTGTCATCATCTTGTCATTTAGAACCAATAAACCAGGAAGACCTTTCTTCTGTAATGCCTCGATCTTGTTGAAGAATCTTTGAACTCTGCTCTCCATGATTTGGGATTTATCCTCCAGTTGCAACATCAATCCTCTTTTAGTCAGATCTCTCTTAACTTTGAGGATGGTCTCCATCCTATCCTCAATCTTCAAGTTTTCCAACTCTTCTTTAGTTTTTGAATTGAGAAACCTGATGATTTCATTTGCTTCTGTGGGCATTTCTCCCAACTCTCCCTTGATCCTGTTGTTGGACTACTTGCTCCTCAACACTAGCTCATGTTTTTCAAACATGATTTTCACCATGGGCCAAATTTCATTTATGGATTTGGAGATATCCATCCAAATGGTCTCTTTGGATTCTACTAGTGTTTTTCCCACAACTATCTTCTTTTGCAGCTCTTGTAGCTCCTGCTTCAATTTTTCTGATGTGTGTCTCTCTATATTATAGCTGGCTTGGAAAGAAGATTTAATCTCCTGGATATTCTCTATCTCTTTTTCCAGCCTTTTTATTTCTGATTCTGGTAAGGTCCTCTCTTCCATTGATCTTGCTAGCTCCACAGATTTTTCTAGAGCTATCAATGGGGTGACTGATGGAAGTTTTGTTGTGGTAGTTTTTGAATTCGTTACTGTGCTAACTCATGTGAGGGGAAATGAACTCAGTGGGATGAATTCAATGGGTCTTTCATGTTCCTTCTCCTTTACTAACCTTTCCAACTCTGCTTCCATCTCTTTTAGCTATGCATTATGTTCCATGATCAACTTAAGCATCTCCTCCTTCTCATCTTTTGTCTCAGCCATCTCTTTGGCTTGTGTGTCTTCTGTAGCAGAAAAATTTAGTTGTTTCCTCAAAGATGTTATGTCATCATTCTTTTTCTTGAGAATATCCTCAGTTGATATCACATTTGAGGGGTTATACCCAATTTTGAGCACCAATTATTCTAAGGACTTAATCATGTTATCCTTTGCAAAGGATGATATTTTCTCCAGCTTTAATTGGGTCTAAACATTGTTCAGAGAAACCTGTAATTTGGAAGCAGAAGTGGAAGCATTGGCCAATGTTGAGAAAACCATCTCTCCAGTCTGCTTATGCAGATCCATCTGGTCAACTAGATGAACAACCTTAGCATCAAATTCAAGTGTGGATCTTTTGTCATCAGAGATTTTCTTTGGATGAGGTACTTGTGCCTGCAGAAAGGCCATGTACATTCTCCCCTTCTCTGTGTTGAAAGAAGAGAGCAGCCTATGCTGTGCTTTTGATGTTTTCTTCCAGAATTGAGCATAAGTGTTGTTGGCCAGCCTCTCATTTTTCTTCTTAATCATATCATATTTCTCAAAAATACTCATCTTTGCAACTCCTTGAGTTGGCTGATTGATCAGTGAGGTGTTAGTCTGTTTCTTGGATGAAGGAGTAAACGTGATCTGCTGGCTGTTGGAGAAAAGAGATGTTTTCTCTCCTTCAACCACTATGGTAGACTGGGTCTCTTCCTCTCCATACTTACCAGTTGTGTGACTGATCTTGGGCCTTTTTGTGTAAACCTGGAAGTCTTCCGATGACACTTCAGTGACTGAAGGTGAGACATCCTTCCTGAGTCTTTTCTCCTTAGGTACCTATGGTGTAGTGGTTTGTGAGATGACAGCTGGAGTGGGCTATGGTTCTATGTCTTCCAGAGTGTTTACCTCCCACTCTGTCTGGTTTGAAAATTTCTCGATCTCTGGTTTGAGTGCATGAGCATATCGGGAATTTTTATTCTTCGATCTCATCTCTGAAATAATCCCACATGGATCATAGTGCCAAGGGAAACTGGTGCCAAACTTCATCTCCTTTAGTAGCTTGTTTTCCTAGACTTCCTTAGCGACTTGATTGTTGCAGATAAAGGATCCTATCTGCCCTTTAATTCTCAATTGTTGTTTCTTCTTCAAAGCTACAAAATGTAAGTCGTCTGAATTTATCATTTGCCTGATGTATTCCAAGGAAAATATCCTAACAGGAACATATCTGGGAAGTTTATAAGGAGCCAGCTCACATCCATAAATTATGATTTCCATGTGATTCCGATACAGATACCAGTCTCCAGTCTTGGTTAGGTTCGAGAGGTGTAAAATTCTTTGGATCTCCTCATTTATCCTCGGCTCTTGTCTACCGCTGAGCATGCTCACCACTGGGTGGTAAAACTGCTCAATAAATTGCTTCAAACTAAACCCTATGGAATTTTTTTTGAGTAGCGAGGTCCAAGAAGTGACAGGTTGTGGTTTGTCGTCCTGGTACATTTTTTTCATGGGGAAAGGAAACTTATCTGCTTGAAAGAATATGAACATGTAAGCCAGCATTGAAGAATACCGGAACATGCCCTCTGTGGGAAATTTGAAAAGATTCTCATGCATGTTCTCGGATAGGAAACTATTGTAGTCGAACTGGGTGGTGGCCTTTTCTTCGACAGAGAAAATAGATAGGAACCCCAAGATGGGCTCGTCCACCCTTTCGTCTAAGAAATAACCGAGCAAACAACATAACGATGAAATGATTTGGTTACCTCTTTCTGAAAACATGGAGGAATGGTAAGCGGTATTTTTCTTGGGGAATTGGGCATCTTGTGGGAGAAAAAGATAGAAAATATTCGCTCTCTGGGGAAAAGACAAATTCTGGTACATTTTAGTTAGAACTTTAAAGGTGAAAAGAGAGGGGGATTTGGCTCTGGATATTTGCATCATTTGGTCAATGGCCTCGGGTGTGATAGTGAGGAGGATTTCTCCAGACAATGAAACAATGGTTCTTTGATCGGGAAGGTAATGCGCCTGGCACTTAAGGGCGAACTTGGGAAAATGGTGGATTTTGGGAAATAGATACAGGGGGATACTGGACTCCCAGAGCCCAATCTCGTCACTTTGATCTAGTAAAGTGTCCCTAAACCATGAATGCAATTTGGCAAAGTGGAATTCACACCTGGTCTCTGAGATCAGGTAGTCTTTGTCAGCTAGTGGGATCTGGTTGAGATCGAAAGGAGGCGGGTGGAAAGGATTTTCCTTGATCTCTGATTTCTTAGATTTTGGCACCATCAATTTCCACTGGTACCTGCAAACTGAAACAAAAACATTAGTAGGTGATTGTCTTTATCTTGGTTACTGGCTGAAAATGGCAGGAGAAAAATAAATTTTGGTATGCATTAAAAGTGAAGAATGCGATAATGGAAAGGACAGGATTAAAATTGGGCAAACGGGTATCCATTGGGCACGGGGGACAAGTCAGCAAGCTAACAGATATGTTAGCCAGTATTAAATGGCCAACATATCACTTGAGATATGAGGTGGAAAGTAAAGGACGGGTGACGGGTGTGCTAGGATGATGTGGAGGGTGGTGACTAGAGGATAGGAGAATGGGATATGACACGTGAGAGGTGAATGGAGGGGAAATATTGGCAGAGTATTGAGACGAGACTTATAAGAGGAGGTAGTGGAGCATGACATCATGAGATGGTGGGATAGTGGAGAATGATGTCATGAGGCGGTGGTGGTAAAGCAATGTTGGTATGGGAGTATGTCAGAGTGGGGGGTAAGCAGTAAATGGTTTAGAACGGAGGGGCGTCCAACGTAGTATATTTGCGCCATGTTAGGATGGGGCCCATCGGGAAAAACCACCCATATCGGACCCCCCCCCCACCATTAAAGATAGAACGATCGGGGGGGTATGGAATTTCCTGTCAGTCGTCGATCTAAGTACCAATAGATCAACTGTAGATCTATGTGCCCTCTTTAATCTCCATATCGGACCCCCTCCCCCCCCACCATTAAGGATAGAATGGTCTGGGGGGTTCAGAATCTCTTGTCGATCATAGATCTATGCACCGTGAGATCAACCATAGATCTATGCACACTTTTTAATTTCCGGGCACGAATCAAAAGATGCAGCCAAAACTTAGGATAATGCTTTTTTTGTGGGTTTTTGCACTGCTTCCCTTGCATTTTGTTACCATGGGGTTAGGAAACACACTTCAAACATCCAAATCATGAATTTTCATCGATCATCATGCATGTTTTATTGAAGAAAAACTAGCTAGACTATGTTCTATCCTGCCTACCTACACATTTAGCCCAGATTAGATAGTTGGGATAAGAAACTACTCTACCTTGGGGCTATTTGATCAAGATTAAACACTTTGATCAAATTTATAAGCTACCTAACCTATCTACTTGGCTAAGATTAAACAGTTTAGCCAAGTCTTATTCACTAAACCTATCAACATAAATTCAAAGAGACTTAACCATGATTAAATTGTATGGATCAAGTCATTGTTATTGCATGGGGCTTTTATCCATTTTATTTTATGCCCTCTTTTATTCTTTTTTTTTTTTTTCTTTTTCTTTTCTTTTTCTTTCTTTTCTTTTTGAAAATAATTTGCAAGAATAAAATATTATTTCCAACCCAACTACATCAAGAGTAAAAATCTCCAGTCAACAATTGATCCTATGAAATATGGGGTTATAACAGTGGCTCCACCTGGGGATGGTGCTCTCCTTGCGAGGTGCCAAGAACCTGTTTCCTGATGTTTGTAAAACTTTTCTCCGTTGCTTATTCTGTTATTTGATTTGTTTTTTATTTTGAGAATTTTTTGGTGGCACTGGTCAGTGGCTTAGGGCCTTCTCTGCAGGCTTCAACCATCTAATCAATATTACCCACACACAACCTAAATGTAAAAACAAAAAATGGTATGTACAGTGGAAAAAAAAATTGTGATATCTTTATTGGGGTGGAAAATAATGCTTCAGCGTCCTGTCGTTCACAGGTCCACCTGGCAGGTCTGTTCCATCATTGTTTTTGAGAAAAAATGCGTTATTTCATCTAAATGCCTGAATGGTGTAAGGTCCTTTCCATAATCTATCACATTTTTCATGCTTACCCTTATCCTCATTTCTAGAATCCCATTTCAGAACCAAGTTGCCTAACTCAAAATCATCTTCTTTAGTCCTTCTGTCAAAAATCTTTCTGATGTTCTGCTGGATGACCTGAATTTTGTTGTATACCTCTTCTCTGGACTGCATTAAATGAATCATTTGGTTTATCCTCCTTTGGACATAATTTGGCTCTACTTGCACTTCTTGCAATAGTTTCATAACAAGGACTCCTAAGGAAAGGGAGAAAACTGCTTCAGTACCATACAAAAATTGGTATGGAGACATGCCAATTGATCTTTTGGTGCTTATTATGTCAACCCAAAGCGCGCAAACCAACTTATTATGTCATGATTTCTTATTTTCTTGCAGTTTTTTCCTAAGAATGTTCACCAGACTTTTGTTTGAGGACTCAGCTAGCCCATTTCCTTGAGGATAATAAGATGTTGAGTGCCCCAAAGTAATGTGGTATTGGCTGCAAAAATCTATGAGTCTTTTGGATCTGAAGGTCGCTGCATTGTCAACTATAATTTTTCTGGGGCATCCAAAATGAGACAAGATATTAGTTTCTAAAAATTTAATGATCACAGAGTCAGTAGCTTGCCTGCATGGGACAACCTCGATCCACTTCATGAAGTAGTCTGTGGCTGTGAGGATCCACTTGTGTTGGCCTGAGGAAGACGGATGTATTTCTTCAGTGAAGTCTAAACCCCATTGTTGGAAAGGGGCTTCAATTGAGATGGGTTTCATGGGGAGAGGCAACAACTTCCTTTTACCTTCGAAAACCTGGCATTTATGACAAGAAGTAACTTTTTGATGAACATCAGAAAACAATGTAGGCTAGTAGAAACCAACTCTCAGAATCTTGTTAGTTGTGGTCTTCCAACTCAGATGTCCACCACAGTCTCTTGCATGGAAATCCTGCAAAACCCTGTCATCTTCGTCTTTTAATATGCAATTAAGCAAGATAACACCATGTTCTTTCCAATAAATATTACCTTCTAGAATACAAAATTTCAATGCTTTCAGTTTAATAAATCTAGCTTTCGTCTTAGTCAAACCAGGAGGAGCTTGTAAGTTATGAAGTACAAAAATGAGGTTTGCATACCAAGGAGAGTTTGAGAATACCTCTTTTACATTTGGAGTCACCTGCTCTTCCTGCTTGTCAACTGCAGCCAAAAAATTAATATCTAGAGCATGAAAATTAGATTCAGCCGTTAGTTTGGCCAAACCCTGTCCTTTGATCAGTTTAGTAGGTTTTATTTCAATGTCATGTTCCATAATAACGACAATCCATTTTCCTCTCCTACCATCTGGATTATCCTGAGTTAGGATATCCTTTACCACTGCGTTTGGAATGTATGCAATTGTGTGAGAATGAAGAATATAGACTCTGGAATCCTCTATGGCCTTTACCAGGGCAAAAGCTTGTTTCTCCATTATGTTGTAGTTCAACGCAACGTCTCTCAAAGATTTGCTAAAAAATGATATGGGTTGTTCGTACCCTTTACTAGTTTTTTGCAACAACACTATTGCGATGGTGTGTTCAGACACAAAAGAGAAAAGATAAAAGTCTTTGGTGTAATCAAGGTTGATCAAAAATGGAGCTTGGGTGAGTGCATGTTTCACTTGCTCAAATGACTATTTGGACTCAGTGTTCCATCTGATTTTTGTGTCTTTTTTCAACATATTTGTGATGTTCCTAAGAAGCTCGGCCAAGTTGGGTATGAATCTTCTAAGGAAATTTATTTTTCCAATGAATGATTGTAGCTCTTTGATGTTCCTAGGGTGTTCCACTTTCTGGATGGATTCTATTCTGCTGGGGTCTATTTTAATTCCATATTTAGAGATTATGTGTCCCAACTACTTACCTTCCTCTAAACCAAAAAGACTTTTCTTTGGATTCAATGAAATCCCAAATTTCCTGCACTTCTCAAACACACGTTTGAGATGCTGCAAGTGTTCCTCATCAGATTTGGAGTAGACAGTTACATCGTCCAGATATATGACTATAAATCTCCCAAGCTCATCCACAAAATAAATATCCATTGCTCTTTGAAAAGTGGCACCAACATTCATTAGACCAAAGGGAATTTTCACATATATGAAAGTTCCCCATGGTGTAGTGAATGTTGTTTTCTCTTGATCTTCTGGGTGCACAAGGACTTGGTTGTAGCCCGAGAAACCGTCTAGTAAGGATATCCTACTGGCCCCAACTACCTTTTCTAAAATGTGGTCCATTTTGGGCAAAGGGTAATTGTCTTTGAGGGAGAATTTGTTTAGATTTCTGAAATCTATGAAAAGTCTGATCTCGCCAGTTTTCTTCCTGGTAGGAACTAGGTTAGAAACCCGTTTGGAAAATATCAAGGGGACTATAATTTTTGCATCATACATCTTTTTGATTTCTTTCTCTATCAGGGGAAGAAACTTGGGATTGATTCTTCTAAGTTTTTTCCTGAAAGGTTTATGTTCTTCTTTTATGGGAATCCGGTGTTGTATGATACTTGTGTCATAGGATTTTAAGTCCTCATAACCCCAAGAAAACATATCTACATATTCCTTAAACAATTCAATTTATTTTCATTTTCGCTCGGGGGGTAGGGATTTTGAAAGTTTTATCATCTTGGGTTTTTATTCTGTTCCTATGTTGCACTCTTCAACCTCTTTACCACTAGCTTCAATTTTCAGTTTTTTGGCTACATCGTTAAAATCGAACAAGTCTTCCAGCAGAACTAAACCTCTAGGTAACACATTATTTTTCAACTGTAGAATACCATAATCTATCTCATTTTCATTCAATTCATCTGCATCTACTTTATTTTCATTCAACTCTTCAGAATCTACGTTATTTACACTACCAGTTTCAGAAACAAATTTATTTACATCATCATCATCATTTTCTAAATCTATATTTGTACATTCGAACTCATTCTTACACTGTAGGAAGTCTCAATTTGATGGCCATTCCCGAATACCTGCTAGTATCTGATGTTGTCTGGAACGGTTGGTTTGCACTTCACTTCCACCGTGTATTTTCAAGTGGGACGGAAGGGTATTTTGTAGGTAGCTACTGACGTGGACAACTCATTTGCTAATATGTTTTGTCCCCTTGGCATTACCTACAAATCGATTTCAGTAAAACATTAAATAGCATCAAAGCAACATTTCTATAAGATCTAAGTCTGGAATGTTTAGCTTCATACTCACCTTTGATTTACTTGATAATCAGTTCAGAATCACCCCTTACCATAATCTATTTGGCACCAACTTTCTTCAGTATTTTCAGGCCGAGCATCAAAGATTTGTACTCAACTATGTTGTTAGTGCATTGGAAATTCAGTTTGTAAGAATGGCTCTCTGAATACCTTGATCTATGATTATGTAACCAAACTCTAGCTCCAGCTCCCTCTTTACTCACTGCACCATCAAAATCCATGCTCCAAAAATCTGCTGGCAGTTCCTCACTTTCCACAGTTTCATCATTTCTTGCCTTAGTGATTGCTTTATCCTCTTTCGAATTATGTGTATCATATTCTAGCTGAGCGATTTGTTCTTCCAAATAACCATAATTGTATAGAATGAAAGAATCCAGATCATAGTGTGCAGAGTATAGTGGGTAATTGTGGGGCTTTTCCTGACTGTTGACCATATACTTCATCAGGGTTTCTCTATACAGTCTTCTCTATTGTCCAAATACCGGGATGGTGGCGTAAGACATATCTAGATGCAAGGTTCCTTTCAACTTAGCTCCCCATGATCTTGACATTAAAATACCGTATTTTGGGGGAATATCTGCAACTACTATATCCATTACCATACCCTTTGCTGGGATTTGAGCTAGGGTGATGCATAAATCCTTAATTATCCCTATGTATTTGACCTTGCTAGAGTCAAAAGAATGAAAATCCTTGCAGGGTCTGGTGACCTCGAGTCCCAACTTTTCCATCACAGCTTTGGGCATCAGGTTTTGAGAGGCACCTGAATCCAGCATAGCGTTGTGTAGTATCAAGTCGTGGATATTTAGTCTGATGTAAAAAGGGGCCACGACACCGTTATCAGTTTGACCATCAACTTCAGGACCAAAAAGGAGCTCTGGTTGGTCATCAACAAGATTTACCATGTCCGAGTAATTTGCAGATCAGACATTCAGGGCCTTCGTACCTATCTCTGGTTCGATGCTCAAGGATTTAATCACTTGCAACTTGTAAGTGTTCTTGCTCATCATCTCGGAGAGGGGAATGAGAATCTTTAGTTTAGCTAGTTCCCCTTCAAGGCTGAAAATGGTGGAAGCTTTGCTTGAGCTCTTCACTTCTTCTCTATCCATCAAAGTCCTATGGGCAAAAAAACTTGTTGGACTAGTTGACTTCTTTGTTTCAAAGTCATGTTGTTCTGTCTCCTCTGCTTCCATGTTTACCTCTATTTGTGAAAGGAGGAAGAGCTCATGCTCTTCTTGAGTAAGAAAAATAGATTTTTCATCATGAATGCCTATGAGGTTTATATGAGTATCATCCAATTCTTTGATTATCTCCTCACCTTCATCAGCATAATTTTCCTGGAGGGGTGGTCTAATCTACTAATCAGGCCCCCTCTGTTCTCTTTGATCCCTTGGATCTATCTGCCTAATCTGGGGAGGATTTCCTTTGAAGTTCGGATTTCGAATATGACGGGTGGCTTGGTTTTCCCTGGGTGGATTTCTGTCAGTTATAGTAAGCCTCTCCATCAATCTCTCCATAGATCTGGCTAGAGAATCTAGTTTGGTGTATGAAGAGAAAGTGGAAGGATCTTCCTTAATCGTGACCCTCCTTTTTGTAGTCTGCATGGCTCTTCTGGCTAAAATATTTTCTTCCACACTAAAGATGTTTTGCTGCGTGTCTTCCAGAGTAGCAGAGTTTCTTTCCCTTAGCTGATACGCCATGTTAGCGTCGAATCCATCGGGGAATTTTATTAATGCCAAAACCTGAGGTGGTTTGATATCAGCTAGAATTTCATTGTATAGATTGTTGAAACGAGTGTAGTAATCATGCACTGTCTCTCCTTGGTTCTTTCTTATATTCTCATATTCTGACAAGATTCAGAGAGGATTTTTCTTTACCTCCCACTTGTCAAGGAAACTTCAATGAAAATAAACAATGTCAGTTATGGAAGCAGGACGTAAGGTTTTGAACCACTTTTTGACTTCTCCAATTAGACTCTGTGCAAATAGTCTCATCTGCACATCATCTTCATCTACTTCCTGTAAATCAAAATAGTCGTTCATTTTGTCAACATGTTGTTGTGCATTCAGAGGACCAGTACTATCAAATTGAGGGAGTCTGGTTTGATAATCTTGGGGCATGGAATGTAAAGGAGCAACCAACACCAATGGAGCATATCTTGCTTCCATGATTGGTGGAGGAGGCTGAACAACAACCTGTGTGATTGGAGGAGAGGTGACTAAAGCTCTGGAAGATGAAGGGCTGGGAGGATCTGAATGAATTGGTTGAGGTTTAACAAAATATGCAACAATAGTCAAGGCAAAAATTTCGACTGACTGTTGAAAGTGTGCTTTGTCTAAGGCTTGATCAAGATTCACAACTAGATCTTTTAGCTTGTCAAATTCCCAGAGAAATCATTGATCAACATTAGCTCTGGGAGAAAGTATTTCAGGGGTCCTGGGTTGAAGGATGGTTTGATCTAAAACTGTTTCACTTACACAGTTGTCAGATTTTGTTATAAAAAGGCTTTGTTCAAAAGATATATCAAACTTGAGATCTTGAAGGGAAACCAACTTCTCTGGGAGAGAAGGGGACCTATGAAGTGGACTATGACTCCCGGAACCCTTTGCAACATTTTTCTTTCTGAGTAATTTTTCGGGATTGTTTATTGCTATTGTAGGTTCTGGGTCTGGATGAGATCTAGTGAAAACTCTTTTAGGAGCCAGAATTTTTAATTTTAATTTTATTTTTAGAAACTTTTAACTAATATATACAAACTTTAACAACCTCTAAACATTATCTCTATATAAGTTTTGAATTTATAATTCGTTCAGAAATAAAGTTTTCTTTGTCTAGGGAAAAGAAATCGTAGGATATATAAAGTTTGTTCAGCTCCCCAGTACGGTCACCACTATGTTATCGCTCTGTAAATTCCCAGAGGTTGTCGCTAGGTAGAAGAGATTTACTAGAGGTAACTTTATCCAACCACTTCAAAACTGGGATCTAGCCCTTCCAGTTTCAAAGAGGGATCTCTTTGTAAAATTTAATTTTGTTTTAGATTTCAGATTTTAGGCTAGTTAAATAAATGAGAATGTGTTGTTTGCTTTATAAAAATGGCTGAAATATTGCTTACACATCCATTGGGCTATGGGGCCTGTTTTATAAAGTTCGAGATCAACAAACAAATTTTATAAGGTGTTTTCACAGGGCAAGACAATGCAACTTTTAGATCCTTTAGAATTTAAATGGTGGATAACAGAGAAGATGAGATAATCAATTATAACCAAGAAGGATTTAAGAATTTCTTAATCATAACATCAGAAGATAAACATTTAGATCTTTAAAAGATAGAAACGGAGTATACAAAGATAAATTATGCAACTTCAACTTCTTCTAAATGATCAGATATAGAAAACATAAATTATTACGAATATAGGAAGAACCATTCAACTAAGAGAAGAAAACATCACCAACAACTAACACGCAGGAATCCTGTGAAATGGCCTTTTATTAATGGTAGATCTCTGATAAAAATTACAATGCTTACAACTTGCTTGGGCATAAAGATCAACCCTCAGTACTTCAAAATTTTAAGTATATATAGAAAAGATTACAATCGATCCTTTCATTAGTGATTAGGATGTGGCAAAATCAAATGCTAACTAACTAGATAACAAAATACTAAATTGTAGGAATTGCTTATGATCTGTCGAATTCTCCATGCTGATTTTGGTGGAAGTTGTTGGCGAGTCATCAACTTGACTTTGACTATTCTGGATGTTGACTTGTACGTCCACCTCATCTTCTACTCGACCAATTCTCACAACTCTTCCCATCTTTGCTGATTTGGGATAGTGACTTTTAGCAACCTGCGGTAGATTTCATCCATCTCGGTATATTTGGAAAAAGTCAGTCTGGTGATAAAAATGTACTTGATTTCATGTTGGATATTGAGATCCAACTGGAGAGTTTCTAGGAATGCCTTGTCTGTTATGCTTCCCTGTATCCCTGAGAATTTGGAGTTGTTCTTTGCCACCATGGCAATCTTTTGCTTGTAGTTGGGAAGTTTCATCAGCTTGTCATTTAGAACCAATAAACCAGGAAAACCTTTCTTCTATAATGCCTTGATCTTGCTGAAGAATCTCTGAACTCCGCTCTCCATGATTTGGGATTTCTCCTCCAGTTGCAACATCAGTCCTCTTTTAGTCAGAACTCTCTTGACTTCGAGGATGGTCTCCGTCCTATCCTCAATCTTCAATTTTTCCAGCTCTTCTTTAGTTTTTGAATTGAGAAACCTGATGATTTCATTTGCTTCTATAGGCATTTCTCTCAACTCTCCCTTGATCTTGTTGATGGCCTTCTTGTTCCTCAACACCAGCTCATGTTGTTCAAAAATGATTTGCACCATGGGCCAGATTTCATTTATGGATTTGGAGATATCCATCCAAATGGCCTCTTTGGCTTCTGCTAGTGTTTTTCCCACAACTGTCTGCTTTTGCAGCTGTTGTAGCTCTTGCTTCGGTTTTTCTGATGTGTGTCTCTTTGTAATGTAGCTGGCTTGGAAATAATATTTAAGGTCCTGGAGATTCTCTATCTCTTTTTCCAGCCTTTTGATTTTTTATTATTGTAAGGTCATCTCTTCCATTGATCTTGCTAGCTGCACAGATTTTTCTAGAGCTGTCAATGGGGTGACTGATGGAAGTTCTGTTGTGGTATTTGTTGAAGATGTTACTGTGCTAACTCTTGTGAGGGGAACTTCACTCAATGGGATGAATTACATGGGTGTTTTGTTGTTCCTTCTCCTTTACTAACCTTTCCAACTCTGCTTCCATCTCTTTTAGCTGTACATTATGTTCCATGATCAACTTAAGCATCTCCTCCTTCTCACCTTCTGTCTCAGCCATTTCTTTGGCTTGTGAGTCTTCTGTAGCAGGAAGATTTAGTCGTTTCCTCAAAGATGTTATGTCAGCATTATTTTTCTTGAGCATATCCTCAGTTGCTTTCACATTTGAGGGGTCATACCCAATTTTGAGCACCATAATCTCAACCATATCTTGTTTGCCTCTTCCCCAACGGATCGAATGTTGCAGATAAAGGATCATATATGCCCTTTAATTCTCAATTGTTGTTTCTTATTCAAAGATAAAAAATGTATGTCGTCTGAATTTATCATTTGCATGATGTATTCCAAGGTAAATATCCTAACAGGAACAAATATGGGAAGTTTATAAGGAGCCAGCTCACATCCATAAATTCTAATTTCTGTGTGATTCTGATACAGATACTAGTCTCCACTCTTTGCGAGGTCCGAGAGGTGTAAAATTCTTTGGATCTCCTCATTTATCCTCGGATCTTGTCTACTGCTGAGCATGCTCACCACTGGGTGGTAAAACTGCTCAATAAATTTCTTGAAACTAAACTCTATGGAGTTTTTCTGAGTAGTGAGGTCCAAGAAGTGATAAGATGTGGTTTGTCATCCTGGTCCATTTTCTGCGTGGGGAAAGGAAACTTATATGCTTGAAAGAATACGAACATGTAAGTCAGTATTGAAGAATATTGTAACATGCCCTCTGTGGGAAATTTGAAAAGATGCTCATGCATGTTCTCGTCTAGGAAACTATTGTAGTCGAACTGGGTGGTGGCCTTTTCTTCGGTAGAGAAAATAGATAGGAACCCCAAGATGGGCTCGTCCACCCATTCATCTGAGAAATAAACGAGCAAAAAAAATAATGATGAAATGATTTGGTTACCTCTTTCTAAAAACATGGAGGAATGGTAAGGGGGATTTTTCTTGGGGAATTGGGCATCTTGTGGGAGAAAAAGCTCAAAAATCTTCTCTCTCTGGGGAAAAGACAGCTTCTGGTACATTTCAGTTAGAACTTCAAAGGTGAAAAGAGAGGGGTATTTGGCTCTGGATATTTGCATCGTTTGGTCAATGGCCTTGGGTGTGATAGTGAGAAGGATTTCTACAGATGATGAACCAATGGTTATTTGATCAGGAAGGTAATGCACCTGGCACTTGAGGGTGAACTCGAGAAAATGGTGGATTTGGGGAAACAAATACAGGGGGAGATTGGACTCCCAGAGCCCAATCTCGTCACTTTTATCCAGGAAAGTGTCCCTAAACCATTAATCCAAGTCGACAAAGTCAAATTCACACCTGGTCTCTGAGATCAACTAGTCTTTGTCAGCTAGAGGGATCCGGTCTAGATCAGCAAGAGGCGGGAGGAAAGGATTTTCCTTGACCTTTGATTTCTTAGATTTTGGCACCATCAATTTCCACCGGTAAGTGCAAACTGAAACAAAAACGTTAGTAGGTGATTGGATTTATCTTGGTTACTGACTGAAAATGGCAGGGGAAAAATAAATTCTGGTATGCCAGAAAAGTGAAGAATGAAATAATGGAAAGGACGGGATTAAAATAGGGCGAACGGGTATCCTTTGGGCATGGGGGACAAGTCAACAAGCTAACGGATATGTTAGCCAGTATTAAATTGCCAACGTATCACTTGAGATATGAGGTGGCAAGTAAAGGATGGGTGACAGGTGTGCCAGGATGACGTGGAGGGCGGTGAATGGAGGATAAGAGAATGGGATATGACATGTGACAGGTGAATAGAGGGGAAAAATTGGTAGAGTAATGAGACAAGACTTATAAGAGGAGGTAGTGAAGCATGACATCATGAGATGGCGAGATAGTGTAGAATGATGTCATGAGGCGGCGATGGTAAAGCAATCCCGGTATGGCACTATGTCGAAGGGGGGGGTAAGAAATATGTTCGACAACACAGGTAT
>SNQJ01S0054068.1:43591-56613 GCA_010110895.2 Picea sitchensis
AGAGAGAGAGAGAGAGAGAGAGAGAGAGAGAGAGAGAGAGAGAGAGATTTCAATGCACAACTTCTCCTTCAAACCATGGTATATAAAAGGGAATTATTCTATAAACTATGTGTCTTGTTTTTCATAAAAATCATACTAAAGGAAATGCCTAGTATTTATACACAATAAATATATTTTGCATAAAAATAAACGAATATACATTGAAAACCCTCTTCCAACATTTAATAAAATCAAGTCTTCATTTAGACTCACAATAAATCTTATTCATAAATAGAATATAAGTAATACCATATATTAGATTCATCATTTTTTAACTTGAAATGTGACCCTGAATCCTACTTGCATCAACTTGTTGTTCATCAGATAGTCCATTGTTTGACCACCCTACCAATTCCAATGGGTGCTCTCCTTCCCTAAGGCCCCTCGATATACATTGGGGTTGTATGAAAGATATCAATAACTAGTGAATGAAAAGAGAGTGGAGTTTTTAAGCTTGAGATGAAATCCCCACCTTAAGGACACTCTCCAATAGATCAAACTCATCGACAATCACCATTTGAATGTTTAGTATTACGACACCATCCAACATTAGGGTGCGAATATCGGTAGTTCACTAGCTCAAGACTTCATTTTATAGGCTTTGTGGCTCAAACCGCTTGTCCATCTCATTCAAAAATGTAATTTAATAATTAATCAATTATCTATTATTCCACTCACCGTAGGGTGCAAACATTGTGAGCTCACTAGCTCAAGACTTCATTTTATATGCTTTGTGGCTCAAACCGCTTGTTTATCTCATGCAAAAATGTAATTTAATAATTAACCAATTACCTATTATTCCACTCACCCATTTTTCACTCACATGCACAAGTGCACAAGTCCATATTCAAAAATATAAAATAGTGGTTATTCCTCACCCAACCACTACACTTCCTATTTTTACCCCTAGATGTTCCCTTGATATCCTCCCCATTTCTTATTTGAGTGAGTGCACATGTAGTCACCACTCTTATTAGTTAATGACTTTCTTTAATATTTCTCAAGCCTACTTTTATTTTCCCACATTTCTATTTAAATTTGAATTCCTTGTTCATATTTCTTCTTCTTGATTTATGGGTGCACTAGTAATTAATTTCTAGTTAATTAAAATTACTTTATTTTCCATTTCATAGACATTTCTAAATGCATTTGTCCTCAATTAATTTTTAAATGGACTATTTTATGTAATAATCTATATGCCCCGGAAAAAGAGACGTTAAAAAAGGTACCGGTTTGGCTAAGATTCTATTCATTACCCTTAGACTATTGGTTGTCTTCCACTTTTGAAGAAATAGGAAACAAACTGGTGAAATATGTGAAGACTTCAGAAGCCACCCTAAAAGGAAGACACACATCGTACGCAAGAATTTGCATAGATATGGACGTTTCTGGAGCACTCCCCGAAGCCATAAGTCTAGAATTCAGGGATGAGGAATGGATCCAAAACATAGATTACGAACAAATCCCCTTTAGATGAAGAAGATGCTACGAACAGGGCCACCTGATTAGAGAATTCCCTCTTAATAAAAAGAAGGAAGCAACAAACCCTAAAACATAGCAGGATGAGGAAGGGTTTATAACATCGAACCCCATAAACAGAGCAAATAAAAAGAAGAATAAAACCTCAACAGGAAATAACCAGGAGACCCAGGAAAACTTGGACGGAAGGGACCAAACAAATAAAGGGGCAGAAGATGGTAAAATCTCAAGAGGTTAGAGAACAAGAAACAAAATAGCCTACCGACCGGCCAAGTAACAAGACGACACAAGGGAGTTGCGCAACCCCGATGGACGGAGAAATAAAAGACGAAAACACTGCCATGCAAGATGCAGAGGGAGATGCGGAGATGACCCCGAGTGAAGTAGGCACAGAAGACCCTGATCTTAGGGACCTGGTGGAAAGAGAAGGGATAGACCTTCCGAACATATTAGAGAAATGGAAAAGGCAAGGAGTCGACAATGTACCAACAGAGCAACTTGACCGCATCCAGTACATGTTTCTCCTACCAAAGGAAGCCAAAGCCAGAGGACAAAAACACACACACGGGGAGATAGGACGCCTAGGATTCAAAGATGGCGAGGGACAACCACAACTATCACCCAAGAAGATGAGGAGGAAAAAAGGTAGGAAATCAAACAATGTAGCCCTATAGGAGCTGGGAGCGCTACTGATAAATTCGGGTAAGATCAAGAAACTCTTTCCTAACTCCCCCCCACATGTTTAAATGAAGGTCATAACTTTGAATATAAGAGGCCTAAACATCCCAAGAGAGCAAAGAATCCTTATGAAAAAACTAAAGCAGGAACAACCAGATCTCTGTTTCATTCAAGAGACAAAATGCACAACAGAAAGAGTGGAGGAAATCAGTAAACAACATTGGCGCAAGTACAAGATGGTAGCCATCGAAGACCACCAAATGGGAGGCGGCATTCTCACTTTGTGGAACCCACAAATTATAAATTTAATAGCAGCCGAAGCAACCAGGAACACCCTAATGGTATGCATGCAAATCATTGGAAACACATAGGAGATTCTCTGCACTAATGTATATAGGCCCCAAGGATCAGAGGAAAAGAGAGGAATGATTCGAGAGCTAGAAAATATAAAAGCTCGATCCACTAACCTCCACTGGATCTTGGCAGGGGACTTCAACATCATCACCTCAATTGCGGAAAAGAAAGGAGGTACAAGAAGATTGGATCGAGATGCAGATGATTTCTCAAAGTTCATAGGCATAGCGTAGATGGTAGATCTTAAAACTAAGAATGACCAGTTCACCTAGAAAAATAAACGGAAGAACCAGTTTTAGGTAGCAACAAGACTCGACATATTCCTTATATCGGAGTCAATCATTATGCAGGGGCTAACCTTAGATTGCAACATCCTTCCCTGGGGGGGGATCTGATCATTGGCCAATGCAACTGGAAGTAGGTTTCTAAACAACACCAAATAACAGACCCTTCAGATTTGAGAAATTCTGGATTGAACACCTGACTTTCAAGGAAAGAATCAAACAGTGGTGGCGGGAGGAGAAACCAGAGAAAGGGACCAGGATGTTCCAACTTTATAAGAAACTTAAGTACATCAAAAATAAGCTCAAAGAGTGGAACAGGGACACCTTTTGGAATATAAACCAAGAGAAAAACAACTTAGAAGGAAAAATGAAAAAACTCCAAGAAACCTACATGTTGGAAGGCTACACAAAGGACCGGAAAAAGGAAGAGATCCAGATGACCCAATATTGGGAGGCGTGATGCCAGCAGGAAGAAACACTCTGGCATCAAAAGTCTCGTATCCGATGGATAAAAGAAGGAGAATGGAACACCAAGTTTTTCCATAGAACAACCATGGCCAGAAGAGCCCACAACAAAATCCTGAAGATCAAGGACCAGGATGGAATCGAGCGTGAATCACATCAGGAGATCGAAACCTCTCTGGTTAAACACTTCCATGGGATAGCCCAAGAACCCATCCAAGATAGAACGGAGGCCATTCAAAGGATAACCCAACATATTCCACGCCTGGTCACAGAGGAGAAAAACATCTTCCTAAACAAACCTATTACCACGGAAGAAGTTGACCAGGTGCTCTAGGAAATCCCTAATGGGAAAGCCCCAGGTACAGATGTCTTCACAATGGAATTCTTCAAATCCTGATGGGAAATCATAAAAAATGGCATTTATAAGGTAGTAGAGGACTCTTGAAGGTCAACCTCAACCCTTAAAGTACTAAACGCCACAATGATCACACTAATCCCCAAAGAAAAGGAATCCAAAACCCCTGACCGGTACAAACCTATAGCGCTATGCAATGTGGTTTACAAGAATAAAACCCCTCCTACCTACACTGATCTCACAAGAACAGGTAGGCTTTATGGAAGGAAGACAAATAATGGACAACATCATCCAGGCCCATGAGATCATTCACACCTTGAAGCTTCAAAAGAGAGGGGGAATTCTAATACAATTGGACCTAGCAAAAGCTTATGAAAAAATTAGCCGGCACTATATGGTCAAGACCTTGGAAGCCTTTGGTTTCACCCAACACTAGATTAGTTGGATTGTCAGTCTCCTATCCACAACAAGCTACTCGCTACTAATCAATGGAGCCCCTACCAAACCCTTCTGGCCCATGAGAGGTATCAGACAAGGAGACCTGCTATTCCCCTTCCTATTCATTCTAATGATGGAAGGCCTCAGCCGGAGCATAAAGAGTGCAACTGCAACAGGGGAAAAAATAGGTCTCAAACCCTTTGAAAATTTCCCTACTTCAACTCACCAACAGTTTGTGGATGATACCTTACTCCATGGCATCCCCACGGTCAAGGAAGCTAAAGCCTACAAATGAATCCTAGAAGATTTTGGGGAAGCCTCGGGTGCTGAGATCAACCATTCCAAGTTGATGATCTTCTTCTTCAATACCAACCCAGCTATCCAAATGAATTTGACCAACATTCTGGGATTTAAACGAAAGACGCTCCTAGCCACGTACTTAGGGGTTCCACTGATAGACAAAGTGTAAAAAATGAAAACTTGGAAAGGAGTAATAAACAAGTTACAGGAGCGAGTAAAAAATTGGACGTATAGATCCCCCAATCCAGTCGGAAGATTGATCCTAACCAATTCTATTTTACAAGCAATCCCAACCTTTATGATGTCTATCTTCCCCTCTCCACAAGGGATTCTACAAAAAATAAGAGCCATCCAAAGGAACTTCCTGTGGCGAGGCGCAGAAACAAAGAAAAAATGGGCCCTGGTGGCTTGGGAGAAAGTCTGCAAGCCAAAAAGATAAGGAGGCATGAGGCTATAGGACCCAAAAGTGACCAATAACGCCTATGGGGTGAAACTCTGGTGGTGTTGGGTCAAGGAAACTACTACACCTTGGGTAAACCTATGGAAGGAAAAGTATGCCCCAGAAATTTGCGACCAGGACAAAATCCGCTTCAGAGGAACCAGGGAAGGGTCAGTCATTTGGAACCTAGCCTGGATTCAGACAAACATCTTCTGGGAAATCAAGGATGGCAGAACAACCATATTCTGGGAGGACACTTGGAAACAAGAACCGAAAATGAAGAACCCAGACAGAGAGGCACTTCAACAGGAGCTAATAGCATAAGGTAAAATTAACGTCTACCAATACTGGAAACAAGAAACAGACCACAACAAATGGAGAATCTGGGACAAGATCACTCTACAGAACAATGATCCACCCGCAACAACAGTAAAAGAGGTGGAGGAGGAACTGAGAAGACAGAAAATAACAGTCACAGAAGGAGAGGACCAACTAATATGGGGACAAAAAGACGGTGGGGAATTCAACCTGAAAGAAGTCCAGCACTATATAGCGGACCTGGACCAAGAAGACCCAGCGCAACAATAGGATAAGCTATGGAACAACCCCCAATGGCCAAAGATAAAAAATTTCCATTGGTTAATACTTCACAACCGCATTCTAACCTGGGAAAACCTAAGGAAAAGGGGATTCATATGTCCATCAAAATGTCATCTCTGCCAAGCCCAGGAAGAAACAGCGAACCATCTCCTGGATGAATGTGCCTACACCACAGATCTCTGGGACTGGGTGGCAAGTATATTTCGCTAGTCCAACGGGATCTGAAGTAACATTGTTGCATTCATCAATGAACAAGAAGAGGTGAACCTCTGTTGGATACTCACCCCAGGAATGATCATATGGTTGATATGGAAGGAAAGGAACCGACGCATTTTCAAAAACCAAAGATGGTGCGAAGGGACGATCAAGGAAACAATAATATCCATGACACGAGATACGGTGTAGAGCCACAAATACCAGGTAGGTAGAGCACAACCCACTGACCAGGATTCTCGATTCCTAGAGGCCTTCCACCTGAATGAAAGTCGCAACCCCAATCGGTTCAGACGGTCATCGCAAATCCAAGTAGGTGAGCGCAACTGGAAGCCACCACCTTCAAGATCCCTCAAGTTGAATTTCAACAAGGCGAAAAAAGGCAACCCAGGGAGAACAGGTTTGGGAGGAGTCATCAGGGACAGTAAAGGAAACATCATCCGCCTGTATGTTGGGGGTCTAGGAAACTCAACCAACAATGTCACAGAATTTGGAGCCCTGGAGACTAGCCTGGAGATTCTAAGTTGGGAGGGGATGAAAAACACCATAGTGGAAGGATATTCTGCGCTGGTGATTAACACAGTAAGAAAACCCCAAAACGGCACCAGAATGGGAAAAATCCAAATACACTGGCGATTGGCACACCTATTGTAAAAAATCCAGGAGCACTTGCGGATAGGGATCACAGTGGAGTTGCGCTGGGTTCGGAGGTCAGCAAATGGACTGGCGGACAGAGTAGCAAATGAGAGGATGGATAATGAAGGTCCAGAAATGGACACAATCTGGAGCAACATCCCGCAAGGTCGATTCCGAACAGAATGCACCCAACTTGTGGAAAAAGACTATGACAATAGTAGTAGTATGGAAGATCACTTCAATAATGGAGGCGCATAAGGAATTGAAGGGCACGTAGGTTCCAGGTAGAATCTGATAGCCCACCAATCAAACAAGGTTACAAATGCAGGTACAGATCACACAGTAGGCGAAGGCATGACACCATGGTCCTGTCAATAGAAAGAAGTACAGGGGTGACCCGTGGGAAAGAAGAACAGATAACCAGCAGGCGGCGAAGTACGAAGAATGAAAAGGTTCACCAGGGTCAAGTATGGTTACACGTCACCCAAGTACCATTACGGGGCAGGGAAATGACTGGAGTACATTGTACAAGGAAAAGCATTGGCGCAGGGATTACAACAAGGCCATCAAGTGCACACGCTCTGGAAAAGAGAACAAGGACCAAAAGGGCCACCTTGATAAACAGGCCAGGATTGCAAGGATGGGACCGCAGCCGGGTTAGCTCCATAAAAAATGGTATAACAGAATGAGCAACAGACCAGAGAAAAACAATTACAGGGGCCACCTTACATACTAGAAAGGGGTGAAGCAGAACAAGAGAAGAACCCAACATAAAAACTACCATATGCAAGCGAATATGGTACGCATGAAGAAAACCAGCAGCAAGAGAGGCCCATATGGAACAGAACCTCTGCCAAGCGCCCGAAGGATGACAATAATCGAACAAGCAGCCAGGGAAGCAAAGAGTACCTTCCTCACGTAGGTTGATACAAAGGGAAAGATGATCATCAAAATATGGGAGCGAGAAATAAACAACGCTCGTAGGGGCAAAGCCTGAACAAAACTAACTTACGAATCGGGGGGGATAAGGGACCCAGAAGCCACACTGCCCAGAAAAACCCTCTACCACAGGACGGTGGAGGAATCCTGGAGAACAAAAATGTTGATAGCTAAGATGTGTGCAGACCAGAAGGAAACCAACAAGACAGAAACCAGGGACCAGAATAAGGTGCTCACAGATATTCTGAACCGTCTCAACAACTTGGAGGTGAGTGCTAAAAGACTTGCAGAGGACCAGCGAAGCCAGCAGGAAAAAATGGAGAGACTAACAGGGCAATTCCATGTTTATCTTCTCTATACCCACCATATATATATTACTCCAGCCAAGAGAAATGGAACCCCGGTGTGCATCAGAAAGATACGCCTAGTGGAGCAAAGGGAGGAGAACAAGGCCAGGAAGGATGGTTATGAAGAGCACCCCATCAACCTGGACTAGCGTAGGAATGTAGGAGCTAACCCCACTATGCTTATGCTTTCTCTATTTTCGTTATGTTGTCGTTTTTCAAACTAGATTGCGGAGGTTTGGGTCGGTTTCCCATGGTGGCGGCCCAGGCCTCCCCTGCTATATTAGACATTGCTCCCCTGGGACCCCAGATCTAGTTTCCATTTTGGCAGATCTTGGGAGTCCCTGTATCTTTTTTGTATTATAATTCCCTTTAGTAATATAGATTTTCACACTCATTTACAAAATAAAATAAAATAATAATCTATATTCTCAATCAATCATGCATTTTAACTTTTCCCAAATCAAATAAAATAAACAAGATTAGTCAAACATTTTTTTTTTCATTTTTAACCAAACATTTTTTCCATGTATGCATAACAACTATAATTGGTACCAATGATTCCATGCTTCTCTATGCCCTTTTAGAGTTAACTTTCAGTAAGTACCAAGGGTGCCATATTCACACATGCCCTTCAAGCATCCAACTTTCCTTGGTGGGGGAATTGGTACTTGTTGATACCACATTAACTCAACTTATCCCTACCTTGTTGATAAATTAATGGTCGCTAAGGAATAAGGATACCACCTTATTGCATGCCCCTCAACTAAACCTCATGAGTGACCAAATTTGTAGCCTATCCTCACAACAACTTGCAATCTCTAGGTAAAATCATCATAAGATTTTCAACCTAGAACATAGAAAAGGAGTGTTAGTAGGTGGAAACATGAATGTTGTTCTCCCCTCCTAGTGTCACCATGTACAAATCCCATACAACCCTATTACCCATGTTTGGAATGATCGAAAAGAATATTCCTTGTGCCTTCACACACAAAACTCAACACATTAAATAGTTCAACAATCATATATTAAACCATATCATTAATCGCATGGCATATCTTAACTTCCTGACCCAATTATAAGTCCAAATAATATCAATGTAATCCCACATCGCCATACACTTGTGGTTTCCTTGTCACACTAGGTAAACCATCAGTAACATCTAGAATTTAATGCATCTAAAACATGTGTATTCATCCATTACAATATTTCGTAAGTGTGTGAGTCGGTACCATCAGTTACACCATATAAATGTACATTTTATCCATCCATGTTATCATATAATAATAATAAAACTCATTCAAAAATTATAATTAAAACCAATCAAAATAGTTAAGGAGTTTAAGTTTCCTCATTGTAACACATGTTAATAAACCAAGTCATCTTGTAAACAAAATTCCCTCAAATAATAAAATCGAGTTTGTCAAACTAGTCAAAACAATTGGGACACTACATACACCCCTCTTCAAAAACATTTGTCCTAAATTTCTAAAATAAATATAGAAATTGCTAACGCATTGCAATTGCATCATCTCAAGTATCTCAACTAGGACTATAACTATCCTATTGGACCTTCACACGATCTACCAAATGACATCGAAGCTTTTGAGTGTGTCATTCCAAAATATGGATTGGTTTGGCCATCAAATCCCCCTCGTCCAACATCTGCAAATGACTTAAATCAATAACATGAGAAGAGTTTGAAATACAATGATGAAAAATGGATACATGAACAACATCGTGCATACGATCTAATGATGATGACAATGTAAGATGATAAGCAACTGGTACCTTTCTTTCAAGAATTTTAAATGGTCCCACAGATCATGGTGACAACTTAGCTCCTTTTCGAAATTTAATGGAGTTCTTTTGTGATCTAACTCAAAAAAATGCCTTATCCCCAACTTTGTGACTCTATGTGCATCCACATAACTCTTATGCATGTCTTTTGCTTCTTTTAGCCTTCCTTTAATCATCTTCATTTGTTCTTCCATTTCTTGGATTATTTATAGTCCAATTAGGACTCTATCATCTATCCTATCCAAACTAAGAGATGTCCTACATAGTCTACTATACAAAAATTCAAATGGTGCCATCTTAATCGAGCTTTGATCATTGTTATTATATGCAAATTCTACAAGAGGTAAAAATTATTCCCGGTGTTTTTGTTTATCCATTACATGCATACATAACATGTCTTATAATACATCATGTATTCTTTCAGTCTATCCATTAGTTTCAAGATGGTATGTTGCACTAAAATTAAGTCGCATTCCCATTGCCTCTTGAAAACTTTTCCAAAATCTATATGTAAACAATGACCCTCTATCAGAAATTATCTTCTTTGGAATTCCATGCAATCTTACTATCTTGTTGATGAATGATCTTGTGATATTTGGTGTTTGATAAGTATTCTTTACCGGAAAAAAATGTGCACTTTTAGTCAAGGTATCTACTACCACAAAGATAAAATCGTATCTCCCTGACATTATAGGAAATCGTACTATGAAATACATTGAAATCACTTCCCATTTTGATTATAGTATCACAAGCAGTTTCAGTAATCATGTTAGGTGTTGATGCTTAACCTTTGCTTGTTGAAATTCAAGGCATCTAGCTACATAATTAATTATAGCATTATTCATTTCATTTGAAAAGATCAATGGTTTCATATTCACATTCATCTTCTTTACCCCTGGATGAGTCATAGAAATTTCTCTATGAGATTTTTTTAAGCGATTAAATTTCAAATTACATCTTTTAGAGACATATAAATCCTTTCAGGAAATCATAATAACATATCTTTATCTAAGTTATGTCCTTCTTTTCTCGTTCAGATACTTATTTATACCATTCATGTTCCAATTGTAATTTCAATGTCTTTTTTCGCAAATTCATCTTCAATGAAAAAATTGAGAAAATGCATGGTCTATGACTTAAAGAATCTTCCACTCTATTCATTGTCCCTATAATGTATGATATATCAAAACCATACTTGTTAAATAATTATGACCACCTCCCTTTTCTAGCATTCCGATTACTTTGCATAAATATGTGTTGAAGTCCATGATGATCTCTCTTCAACTCAATTTTTCTTCCAACTAAGAAATGTCTCCAAATTCTTAATGCATGAACCATCACTACAAGTTATAAATCATGTGTTACGTAATTCTCTTCATATGGTCGAATATTTCTCAAAGCGTAGGAAATCAACCTACCTTCTTGCATTGATACTCCACCTAATCATTCTCTCGAAGAATCCATACATACCAGAAAATATTGATCCATATTTGGTACTTTTAATATAGATCCATTGTCAATAATTCTTTAAGTCCTCACATTGCTTCATCCACACAAATTTTGTATTCTTCTTATGTAATTCAATAATAGGATTCTTGATCTTTAAAAAACTTTCCACAAATATTCTATAATACCCATCCATACCCTTAAAAATGTATACCTTGTGTACATTAGTAGGCACCATTGATTCCATAATTGCCTCTATGTTTGTTGGTTCCACCACAATTCCTTCTCCTAAAAATATATGTCCCAAATAATGAATATTTGATTCATAAAATAAACACTTAGAAATTTTATCATATACCTTATGCTCTCTAAGGCATTGCAACACTTGCCTTCAATGTTCTTCATGCTCTTTTAGTGTTTTGGAAAAAAAAAATACCATCCAAAAACACTTACATTAACTTGTCGAGATATTGTCAAAACACTTCATTCTTTAAACTCATAAATACAGCAAGTGCATTCATCAATTTGAAGGGTACCACTACAAATTCATAATGACCAAAACATGTCTTAAATGTTGTCTTAGGAATATCCTCTTCTCTTACTCTTAATTTATAATATCCAAACCTTACATCTATTTTATAAAACACCTTATCCCCTTTCATTTCATCGAATAGATCATCGATTCTAGAAAACGAGTATTAATTTCTTACCGTGGCTTTGTTTAATTGTCAGTAATTAACACAAAGTCTCCATGATCCATCATTCTTCTTCACAAATATCATTGGCACTCCCCATGGTGATATACTCGAAAGAAGAAATCCCAAATCTAAGAGCTCCTAGAGTTGCATCTGCAACTCTGGAGTTATCATGCAATAAGGAGCCTTTGTGATAGGTTCAATTCCTTGTTTGAATCCGATTGTGAAGCCCAACTCTCTCTTAGGTGGTAACCCAAGTAATTATTTTAGAGACACATCTGATAATTTAGATAACATAGGATATTGTTCTATACTTACTGTATCCATTATTGTTCATAGAAGTTACGACATACAACTGACATCATTTCCTCATACTTTTCTTCAATTGCAATGCTGAAATGAATCTTTGTGATACTCCTATATTCATCCCTACCAAGATTCTTTTATGTATTGAAGCATCTATAACTTAAAATCTATTATCTTTATAATCTAACACTACTTCATGACTCTCTAACCAATATGTACCTATAACTACATCATAGGATCCCAAGGTAGTTGAATACAATGATACTCGGGTTACATATACACCAAGGTAAATCTCACAATTTTTAACTAAATGTCCTACTTCTTTCTTAACTCTGGAAGCCATTTTTACTTGGTTGAAATCCTCTTGTCAATTTCCATCTTTTTTTTATCTTAATAATGCATCATGAGAAATGAACCTTTATTTTGTTCTTGGATCTACTAATAATGAAAAAATGATATCATTTATCCTACATGATGTCTCGATTATAGTGAATTGATGCTTGACAACTCAACTTGGCAATTGTTCACCACTACATGGATCCTGTGGGCTTTAAAATAATTTATAGTTAAAAATTTCATTGTTCAACATCCATGGCAATGTAAAGGAAAGAAATGTGTTGTCTTAGAGTTTCTTAGGTGGGAATATACCAGGTTTGCATGCTTTCCTCTAGAAGCATAGACAATAGGGTTACCATTCTAATGAGTTCAAGAGGTGGGTAGAGGATATCACCACTATTGATAGTCCTTCCTTGGATGTCTTTGGAACATTTGATAGTGGGAAACTGTGGTTAATGGTATGTTATGAGAGAATATGGATCAAATGAGGGAGAGGATTTGAGATTTTCTAGTTGATGAGCATCCTACGTAACAAACTTGATATCCATTAAAAGAAGCCATCGGGGATTACGAAAAATGGGACTAGCTCATGTAATGATATAATCAATTAGATTGATATAAAATAAATGATTATTGTTATGATCTCTCATGACTATGTAAAGAGTACCATTCATAATATTAATAGGTGTGTAGAGGATAAATAATGTAATGTGGCCATAATCATTAAATAAGGCCACTAGGTAGTTGTAGGTTGTGTTAATTAATATATAGTGGCTTAGTCATCAATATACAAGCCACTAGCGGTTAAGTTAGGGTAGTGTAAGATAAAAACTATAATAGGGGAGGAGTCTTATAGGTCATCACATGGAATATTTT
>SNQJ01S0054068.1:56663-69914 GCA_010110895.2 Picea sitchensis
TGCAAATGACTTAAATCAATAACATGAGAAGGGTTTGAAATACAATGATGAAAAATGGATACATGAACAACATCGTGCATACGATCTAATGATGATGACAATGTAAGATGATAAGCAAATGGTACCTTTCTTTCAAGAATTTTAAATGGTCCCACAGATCAAGGTGACAACTTAGCTCCTTTTCCAAATTTAATGGAGTTCTTTTGTGATCTAACTCAAAAAAATGCCTTATCCCCAACTTTGTAACTGATATTGACTCTATGTGCATCCACATAACTCTTATGCATGTCTTTTGCTTCTTTTAACCTTCCTTTAATCATATTCATTTGTTCTTCCATTTCTTGGATTATTTATAGTCCAATTAGGACTCTATCATCTATCCTATCCAAACTAAGAGATGTCCTACATAGTCTACTATACAAAAATTCAAATGGTGCCATCTTAATCGAGCTTTGATCATTGTTATTATATGCAAATTTTGCAAGAGGTAAAAATTATTCCCGGTGTTTTTGTTTATCAATTACATGCATACATAACATGTCTTCTAATACATCATGTATTCTTTCAGTCTAGCCATTAGTTTCAAGATGGTATGTTGTACTAAAATTAAGTCGCATTCCCATTGCCTCTTGAAAATTTTTCCAAAATCTATATGTAAACAATGACCCTCTATCAAAAATTATCTTCTTTGGAATTCCATGCAATCTTACTATCTTGTTGATGAACGATCTTGTGATATTTGGTGTTTGATAAGTATTCTTTACCGGAAAAAAATGTGCACTTTTAGTCAAGGTATCTACTACCACAAAGATAAAATCGTATCTCCCTGACATTATAGGAAATCCTACTATGAAATACATTGAAATCACTTCCCATTTTGATTATAGTATCGCAAGAAGTTTCCATAATCATGTTAGGTGTTGATGCTTAACCTTTGCTTGTTGACATTCAAGGCATCTAGCTACATAATTAATTATAGCATTATTCATTTCATTTGAAAAGAGCAATGGTTTCATATTCACATTCATCTTCATTACCCCTGGATGAGTCATAGAAATTTCTCTATGAGATTTTTTTAAGCGATTAAATTCCAAATCTCATCATTCAGAGACATATAAATCCTTTCACAAAATCATAATAACATATCTTTATCTAATTTATGTCCTTCTTTTCTTGTTTAGATACTTATTTATACCATTCATGTTCCAATTGTAATTTCAATATATTTTCTCGCAAATTCATCTTCAATGAAAAAAATTGAGAAAATGCATGGTCTATGACTTAAAGAATCTTCCACTCTATTCATTGTCCCTATAATGTATGATATATCAAAATCATACTTGTTAAATAATTATGTCCACCTCCTTTTTCTAGCATTCCCATTACTTTGCATAAATATGTTTTGAAGTCCATGATGATCTCTCTTCAACTCAAATTTTCTTCCAACTAAGAAATGTCTCCAAATTCTTAATGCATGAACCATCACCACAAGTTATAAATCATGTGTTACGTAATTCTCTTCATATGGTAGAATATTTCTCAAAGCGTAGGAAATCACCCTACCTTCTTGCATTGATACTCCACCTAATCATTCTCTCGAAGAATCCATACATACCAGAAAATATTGATCCATATTTGGTACTTTTAATATAGATCCATTGTCAATAATTCTTTAAGTCCTCACATTGCTTCGTCCACACAAATTTTGTATTCTTCTTATGTAATTCAATAATAGGATTCTTGATCTTTAAAAAACTTTCCACAAATATTCTATAATATCCATCCATACCCTTAAAAATGCATACCTTGTGTACATTAGTAGGCACCATTCATTCCATAATTTCCTCTATGTTTGTTGGTTCCACCGCAATTCCTTCTCCTAAAAATATACGTCCCAAATAATGAATATTTGATTCATAAAATAAACACTTAGAAATTTTAGCATATACCTTATGCTCTCTAAGGCATTGCAACACTTGCCTTCAATGCTCTTCATGCTCTTTCAGTGTTTTGGAAAAACAAAATACCATCCAAAATCACTTACATTGACTTGTCGAGATATTGTCAAAACACTTCATTCTTTAAACTCATAAATACACCAAGTGCATTCATCAATTTGAAGGGTACCACTACAAATTCATAATGACCAAAACATGTCTTAAATGTTGTCTTAGGAATATCCTCTTCTCTTACTCTTAATTTATAATATCCAAACCTTATATTTATTTTATAAAACACCTTATCCCCTTTCATTTCATCGAATAGATCATCGATTCTAGAAAACGAGTATTAATTTCCTATCGTGGCTTTGTTTAATTGTCAATAATTACTACAAAGTCTCCATGATCCATCATTCTTCTTCACAAATATCATTGGCACTCCCCATGGTGATATACTCGAAAGAAGAAATCCCAAATCTAAGAGCTCCTAGAGTTATCATGCAATAAGGAGCCTTTGTGATAGGTTCAATTCCTTGTTTGAATCCGATTGTGAAGCCCAATTCTCTCAGGTGGTAACCCAAGTAATTATTTTAGAGACACATCTGATAATTTAGATAACATAGGATATTGTTCTATACTTACTGTATCCATTATTGTTCATAGCAGTTACGACATACAACTGACATCATTTCCTCATAATTTTCTTCAATTGCAATGCTGAAATGAATCTTAGTGATACTCCTATATTCATCCCTACCAAGATTCTTTTATGTCTTGAAGCATCGATAACTTAAAATGTAGTATCTTTATAATCTAACACCACTTCACAACTCTCTAACCAATATGTACCTATAACTACATCATAGGATCCCAAGGTAGTTAAATACAATGATAATCGGGTTACATATACACCAAGGTAAATCTCACAATTTTTAACTAAATGTCCTACTTCTTGCTTAACTCTGGAAGCCATTTCTACTTGGTTGAAATCCTCTTGATTAATTTCCATCATTTTTATCTTAATAATGCATCATGAGAAATGAACCTTTATTTTGTTCTTGGATCTACTAATAATGAAAAACTAATATCATTTATCCTACATGATGTCTCGATTATAGTGAGTTGATGCTTGACAACTCAACTTGGCAATTGTTCACCGCTACATGGATCCTGTGGGATTTAAAATAATTTATAGTTAAAAATCTCATTGTTCAACATTCATGGAAATGTAAAGGAAAGAAATGTGTTGTCTTAGATTTTCTTAGGTGGGAATATAACAGGTTTGCATGTTTTCCTCTAGAAGCATAGACAATAGGGTTACCATTCTAATGAGTTCAAGAGGTGGGTAGAGGATATCACCACTATTAATAGTCCTTCCTTGGATGTCTTTGGAACATTTGATAGTGGGAAACTGTGGTTAATGGTATGTTATGAGAGAATATGGATCAAATGAGGGAGATAATTTGAGATTTTCTAGTCGATGAGCATCCTACGTAACAAACTTGATATCCATTAAAAGAAACCATCGGGGATTACGAAAAATGGGACTAGCTCATGTAATGATACAATCGATTAGATTGATATAAAATAAATTATTATTGTTATGATCTCTCATGACTATGTAAAGAGTACCATTCATAATATTAATAGGTGTGTAGAGGATAAATAATGTAATGTGGCCATAATCATTAAATAAGGCCACTAGGTAGTTGTAGGTTGTGTTAATTAATATCTAGTGGCTTAGTCATTAATATACAAGCCACTAGCGGTTAAGTTAGGGTAGTGTAAGATCGAAACTATAATAGGGGAGGAGTCTTCTAGGTCATCACATGGAATATTTTGTATTGGAGGTGGTCCCCTCAAAAGGGTAATTTTCAAAAACTTCCCTTGGGTAATTTTCAACTATGTAAGTGCCAAGGAAAGGCCTCCAAAATCAATCATAACACTCAAACATAAATTGATCACCTTAATTCTCCTCAAGATTTCATCAAATTTGGTTTTGATTATTTTTATTGCTCTATTTGGTTCTTCCTCTTGAGAGAAGTTAGCTTTGACATGCTCAATATACTTTTGTATAATAACAATTACTCCACATGGAATGTAAAGCATAACATATCTAAGGTTCATTGATGATGTTTGGTCATGCCAACCAATGGAAGACCTTCTCTTTTCGCAAGAGTTAATATTAGTTGGTTCATTCATGTCATATATATGCAGAGTCAAAGGTGGTGTATTGTAGTTATTTACATAAAAACAAGAAGTTTTGATGGCCACATTGTTTTTTGATTTGATGGTAAGAAGCAATCAAGAGACTCCATATAGGGTTTTGATATGACACCACAATTTTATTAGTCTTGAAAGAAGGAAAAGCCATGACTAGGTCCGAAGAGAAATCTTCAGTTTGGCTTCAAATAAGATAACAATCAACAATCTATCGTAGTTGGTAATAGCTCAAGCTTTGGCAACCAAATTCCAAGAGGAACTTGTTTGAACAAGGATTCTTCTCTGAGAATTCTTTTTACTTGAGACAATTAATTAGTATGAAAAGGTTTCCATGAAGCAAAACATCTTCTCTGTATAAATTTTTGAAATACAAAGAACATTGAAGTTTATGTCATTCTTCTAACAGACTTGGAATATTGTAGAAAGGTAAATATGAATAGTGTTAGACTTTAAGCCAAACAATCACATTGTTGGATTGTTATGACATATTTGGCATCAAATTGTAGCATTAATTTTGAAAGACTATAATATTTATTCAATTCTGACTTGCACCAATATAGCTTGGAAAACCATAATGGTACACAGTGGAGAGTGAGCTATCCTTCAAGATAGTCAATAATAACTCCTTTCATGATCGCATTGACCCTTTTCTAGCATCAAATGGTCAACAAGAAGCCCAAGGAACTAGAAGAATTGAAATGCTACTCAAGGGATAGTGAGGGCATTCTCATTTTCTCACTGGAAATTTCGACAGTTTTTTTTACATTTTTTGAAAGAGGCTTTGGAAAGAAATTAGGTGAGGAAATTGAGGCTTTAGGTTAGGTCATTGGATGATTTCTAAGTCATTTAGTCACTATTTATGAAATGGATAATGAATGCACCAAAACGTTTGGCATGGGAAAAGGTTATACCAGCCCTGTAAACATGTTTTGCTTTTGCAATTTGGATAGTCAAACAAAACCTTTGAATAGTGATGTAAAGGATTCAACGTTCAACATTTGGGACCCTCAAACACACTGACCTACTCTCATAGTCAATATAGATCAATACAGAGATATAATATTGTAAATGGTATCATTAGCAATCCAGTAAATAAAAATTATGTAGTTTGAGACCATTAGAAACCCTTAAACAGAGATCAAAGTATTGAGACCATTAAAAACCCTTAAACAAAGATCAAAGTAAGTATGACATTTTTCCTCTTCAGATAGGTCATTGGGCCCCTTTCTAAGTCTTTTATGTATTTGGGATGGTGAAAATTAATAGTGTATAAAACGTTTGCAAGAAAAGTACATGAATACATCCACCTATTTATAATCGTATAGGTCAAGTACAATGCCTTCAAGGGGGATCCTTAGATATATAATGGAAGTAGATCTAAACCCTCATATGTCAACCATAAAGATATTCAGTTAAGAACCAATGAGCATAAATTACATAAAAGATATATCATGGATTCTTAAAGCAAAATCATTTTTTTATTTTTTGGGATGGATGAAGACAAAAAGAAACTAGTGCCTTTGCAGTGGCAGTGACAGTGACAGTCTATTAATTTTTGTTTCAGAAATCTAAACAATAACTTATCAATTTATAACCATGATGAATACCAAACAAGGGACCATGTTTCTCCAAGTTTACAACTTGCCATGACTTAATGACTCGTACTACTATCGGCTATCTGCTCTGTCGGGAGCTCGTGAGGTTATGCGGTGATATATATATGACTATATATATAGAATGAGAGAATATTAGTTATCATTATAACCAAACTGAAATGACATTTTTTTTTTTATGTAAATTAAAAATAATATTAATTATAATTATAAAAAGTCATAATCAATTTCGACCTTCTATCATTTTTTAATGCAGAGTAAATAAACAATGTTGATTATGATTATAATTATAACATTTTTTAATTTGATGTAAAGAAATAATGTTAATTATAAGTATAATTGTAAAAGAAAGATTTAAGGTTGAATGTTTATTAAATTTAATGGTTGGTAAGGTTAGGAAGTATATCTAATTTATTAAAATTAGATATATTTAAGTTGGAGTGAGTTGAAGTGAACATATAGTATTATGAAAAGTGTCATGGTTATAGGTTTTTGATCGAAAGTTAGTTTTAATGGAACAACTAATTTTTAGTTGAAAATTAGTAGTTTGGCTGAAAAGTGGAAAATAGAAACACATGTCGACCGGGGAAAAAAATAGGGGGACACGACGTTTCAACACAGAATGCGACGTTTCGGCACAGAATGTGACGTTTCGGCATGGAAACGTATAAATTGTTTTGGCCGAAATCTTATTATCAGATTTGTGCACACATTGACTCTGCATTTTAGCTATTTTGTCTTTCTTGGTAAACATTTTCACTATTTTTCATCTTTTGGAGCAACATTTTCACTATTTTCTAGTCTTTGGAGCAATATTTTTGCTCTTTTTCACATCTATCTTCATTCTAGATCTATTATGCATCGAAAGGGATTAAATCCCTTGAGGTACAATGATCTATCTTCACTATGGATCTATTATGCCTCGAGAGGGATTAAATCCCTTAAGATGCAAACCTTTTCTTAAGTTTTAAGCTCTAAAAAAGAGTTTTCACCTAGAAAAATTTAATACCTCAAAAAGCATGATAAATATGGAGTTAAGATGGATCTACACTGATTCATCATTTTCCTCACATACTTTCTAATCAAAATTTTATAACTCTAAACATGTCTTGCATCATTATAATGAGTCTTATTATCTAACCATTTGTCTCTCAATGATATGCTATAATATTATTAATTAAAATGTTTTTCATAAAATATAATATTATTAATTAAAATGTTTTTCATAAAATATGTATGATATTATAAAAAAAATTAAGAACAAATCAAAATGTTTTTTTCATAGTTTATTTCCATCTACCTAATGTTTTCAAAAGCAAATCAAAATGTTTTTTCAAATGGACACCATGTTTTTTAAATATGCCTCACCTAAGTGCATATAAGAATCTTGATTATTATAATACCTCTTGAGTGCATATAAGAATTTTGATTATTATTATAATTCTCCTTGATTATTATAATACCTCGAGTGCATATACGAATTTTGATTGTTATTATAATACTCCTTGAGTGCATATAAGAATCTTGATTATTATAATACCTTTTATAATAATTGAGAGGTGTCATCACACTGTAAAGTGGCATTTAAAAAATGTGCTTTATATTATGGTGTTAATGTATACTATATATTTTCAAAAAACAATTAATGAGTTTTATTTAAAACTTGATTAGAATTTATTTTTTTTAAATATTGAAATGGAGATTCCAAAATTCAAATGAATTAGAGAGTTTAAAATCGTTGGATCTATCTATATAACAATGAAAAATATAAATTAAGAGTTACATTATCAAATTTTAATAACAATTACTTTAAAAAAAAATTAAAAAATCAAATATTTAAACTTATACTTTATTTTTTGTCAAAATCCATTTAGAATTGAAGAACCATCTATGTGGATATATAATTAGAAGAAGTTTTTTTATTTTGAGAGAAATTTTCCAGATTTTCCCCAATATAAGTCATGTTGTGATCGGCATTTTGAATTCAAACAATTTGAAACGTTGATCGTAACATGACTTCTACTATATAAAATATGAAAAAAAATCTTTCGAAATTCACATTGCAAAATTTTTAAAACCGAGATCTTTCATTCCTGAAGAGATTTTTTTACTTATGAATTTATGCATTTCTTTTCATATGCAAATGGGTCTTTTTTCATATGCAAATGGGTCTTTTACAGATGAAATGAAATGATGTATATCCTTTCTTTTAATGCTTCTTTCTTCATGATAGAGATGGAAAGTAAAATATGATACATATAAAACAAGGGTTGCATGGCAACGCAGTCCCTTCCGAGTTAGTTGGGAAATACATGTTGAACAATGAAACTTAATATAACTAAATGCACAAGTAATGAATATTTTTTGTCAAAAGATAATAATTGAGGGTTATTTTTTATTCAAAATGTATAATGAACCATACGCTGAATGGAACTATAATATTCATAAATATAATATAAATATAATAATAAATAATATATTAGATAATAAATATAATATAAATCTAATAATGCATAATAATAAATACATAGTACAACTTTTTATATTTAGATGTGGTGATTGGTGAAATTCATTGATTATGTAATTAATTCTACATGTTGAAAGACGTGAAGGGAGCAATAACACTTCAATTCTACCAACCAATTAGAAATGAGAAACATAAATATTTTTATTATATCCAAAAATATATATTTGTTTTCCTATGTTAAACATTGCATTGCATACACAAATTTATGGTAAAAAGAAAATTAATGTCACATCAAAAGAAAAATCATTGCTATAGTTCCATGGCAGGGACTAATAACATACAACATTCCCTTCCCTTTATGGCTTGTCTTTGTGACAAACATGAGAATACATTTGATTTGGAGATAAATATTATTATTGTAAACACAAGGATCTCCAAAGGATTCAAGTTTTTTTTTTTCCAGTGAAAATTCCACATTATATTGATAATAATATAATCTTTTTACAAATCAGAAAACATCACTAACAAAGACGTCCCATATATGGACAATCCAATGCATAGAAAGGAAACCATATATACTTGATCAAATACCAACACACTGACTAGTACCTTCATCTTCAACATAACGACAAAATACTACAAGCCGGTCTAGGATCCTCTATCCAAGAGGAGAACAGAAAAATAATGTGGCTTGTCCCAAAAGAGAACAATGACAAAGAGAGACCCCAAGAAAATCAATACATATTTATGAAAAGGGTAGGGCCCTCATGGCCATCAACCCATAGATTATAAGAAATTCTCCCACGACTACTGGAAAGAGCCATTTTTGAAAGGAAATCATCTTGTTTGTTTTCTTCCCTGTAAATGTGTGCAAAGGAGATAGACTTGAAGATCGGGATGAGTTCATCTATTCTATCCTTCCAGCGATCAAAATTTTCCACCATTATCACACCTTTTCGATTAATCCAATCGATGGCTATCTTAGAGTCCCCCAAAACATGTAAATCATAAACTGTGAGTCTAGTTGCTAGAGTTATTGTAGCCCAAGCTCCCATAAGTTCATCTCTGGAATTAGTACCTTTTCCGCAGTTTAGGATCCATCTATATTCTCTACAGTCAACAAGATTTATGACACCACCAGCGCCACTAAGAAGACCATTTTGGTGAGCAACCGCATCAAACCAAGCAAGAGATTTATCTATAGGAAGAGTTGTGGTAGTAAACCTTGGAATACGATCTTTATGAAATTTCTTTAATACGCCCATAGCTCCGTGGGCTAGATAAACAATTCTCTGCAATGAAGGAAGATTTTCTTCAAAGATGGACTTATTCTTGTCTATCCAAATGTACCAACAAATATAGGCTAGAAGAGCATGAATATTAGAATTCTGAGATGCCCAATTTTGGAAACATTCATTCATCATTTTGTCGTTCCATCCAGTAGCTAGATTTAAAACCTTTTTAACTTCCTCCCAAACTGATATAGTGAAGGTGCAGTTTACAAATAAATGTTTTGTTGATTCTCTTTTATTTTTGCACATATTACATAAGCCTGGCCCCTTCCATCCTCTCTTCTGCAAATTTTGCCAGTATAATATCTTGTTTTTCAGCTAAAAGCCAAACGAAGAGCTTTATCTTCAAAGGGCAGTCCCACTTCCAAAGTTTCCTTCTCCAGCCACCAAGTTTGTATTTTCATAGTTTATTGGATAAATCTTCCTAAACATTCTTAACAGAAATATGGCCAGACATATCACCCCCAATCCAAATCAATTCGTCATGTCTATTCACTAAAGAAATACTAGAATCGATCAAGCTTTTTCTATAGCTATCCCATTCCACTACAAGATTAACTTCCAGCCCCAACTCAACACTACTAATCTAGGTTGATCCAACCTCTCTCCCAATCATCCTCCTGCTTGCTTGAAATAATAGATGAATATCATTTTGATTTAGACGATTCACCAAATCCTGAGATAAAAAGGTGTCCTGTCCCAATCCTAAAATTGCATCCTTCCAAAGGATTCAAGTTGAGCCTTTAGATTTTGAAAGGGTAATATTGTAATATTGATAATTGAGCACACTATAATATTTTTATCTTGGAAGTTTGAAAGAGTAATAATATAATATTAAATTATAGATTTTATTATTTTTGGGAGTTTGAAAATGCAAATTATTTTTTGGAATTTTCAAAGTTAAAGCAATCCAAATTCAAATTTAAAGGATTAGTTTAAGTTTTTGGAGTTGTTGTTCATCAAATAAAGGGAATTATTTTCATGGGATTAAAAATATCCCCTACATTTTTATAAAGGTGGTTCCCCTTTTTCTCACTTAGATTATAAATTGTTTTATTCAAGAAGCAATAGATTTATCCATTCATAACATTGACATATGAGAGTGTACTAGGTGGTAAACCAAACACAAAACAATGATTTAAATTAAAATATATAGAATATTAGAGAGAAAGTAAAGTGAAGGTCCAAAACATAGGACTTTAAATGATTTCAAATAATTGATTTCATAAATATGTAAAGGAGGCACATACTCGATATTTCATTCTTTAATCAAAGTCAGAAACCACAAAAGTTATGAGCTCGAGAAATAGATCTCAGCGAAAATTCTTAAAAGAATATTTCAAGTTGATTGTTCACGATCAAATAAAATGTGTGCAAAAACGACACTACATAATATATGTGATACTTAAATGATAAAATAAAATGTGTATGTCCTATTGGGATAGGATGGGGCTCCCGTGGACCATATATATGATAGCAAAAGTGACCTAGAAGAACAAAAGAAACAATCGGGGATCGACTTTGTAGGCAAGCAATAGACAAATAAAGTTGGATGATCATAGATTGAGATGAAAGAAAGGGAAATGCTTCAAACAAAAAATGAAAGTGGAACATGATGGATGTATCTCTCTCACTTCTCCTTTTGAAAATATTCAAATATGTAATTCGAACTCAACCCTAACTTGTGTAACCACTTCTTAAAAATTATGGAAGATTAGTTATTACATTCAATGCATCTTTGAGTCAATTTTCAATATAATCTTCTAACGGTGAAATTGTTATATCTTGTTTGACCCAACGTGAAAACAACTCATCCTATATAGCTTTGCAGACAGAGCATGATTCTTGTATTCAGGTCATATGGTCTTCATTATCATTAACGAAGCTAACCAACCATCATTTGACCTCTTCTTTCAGGAATTTAGTGAGGTTATCAAACTCACTACCCCATGAAATCTTGACTATATGTAACTCAAATTCCAGTTGTTCTTTGGTTAGAAATGTGGTCTCTCTAACCCGTGGTGAGCCTTCAATTTATTTGACTATGTCAAGGGACTTTCGGAATAGATCACTTATTTCTACTTCCAAGATTTTACAAGCAGAAATTAGTTCCTAGAGGATATATATCCATTTGAGCCAACCAACTGTTATCTATTTTATATTGCGCTTGGAAGTTAGATCTTGTTTCTTCCTCGTGAGATCATTCATATCTGATACTCTTACTATAAATGTACTTACAACATTTTTATAAAAATACTCATGATTTTCCAGGTCTTGTTGAAGATAATATGTAAGAGAAGAAATTATGTGCGCTAAGTTACTTAAATTTGTACTAACCTCCCATGCTTTCAAAATTGTGTTCAATCATTTACTTATGTTATTCACAACATATGTTTTGATGCCAATTAACAAATCAACAATGTTTTTAATTTAGAATATGTCCTCGGTATTCCTTCAAGAATTGGTTCTAAGATAACAATAGACAAGGGTTCAACAAATAATGGTCTTGGACTCAAAATGTCTTCCAACTCGCTTATACTTTTCTTTAGTCTAGAAATTTCCAAATAATCCTCTATAATTGAATAGGAAAGAGCATCATCAGTGGTCAAGTGCAATTTGAAAATTCTAGAAGGTCCTACTCCTGCGACATCAACCTTTGAAATCTAGTTTTCAGTGACTTTCTTATTCTTAATATTAATTTTCTCTATTTGTAACTTTTTTTCTTCTTTATTATATGTAGTGTGATGTAATGCCAATGATTTCTCTTCAAAAATAGTTGGTCCATCATGGGCCAACTCTTCTGCGATCTACTAGCTTTCAACCATTTGAATTATTGTCAATGCAGGAACTTCATTCATGTTCTAAACCTCCACTTTAGTTTTATCATTTTATTGGTTTTCAAATTTTCAAGCACTCTTATTATTAGTGCTCCTTTTTCTTTTTACAAGTCCGATAATATGTGCTTTCTCTATGTGTAGATGGGAGGAATTACCATCATCACCTCCTCCCATGCATCCTTCATTATTCACTCTTCCGTTTACATTAGTCTCTTGTCTCTTTTGAGTAGAAAAGGAACTCCTATGGGGGAGGGGCATAGAATCAACATTAGTACTAGTTGTAGTTTTACCCCTATGTTTATTCTTAGCTTGTTGAAATTATTTTTTCAAATTAGTCTTCTTTACATGTGTTTGAACTAATTTGTGTGACTAAGTCATCATTACAAACTTGTTTTTATTTTTTGGAGATGACTGTGTTAGTGTTGGGGTCGTTGTCATCAACACGTTCTTTGACTTCTCACATTTTTACAAAGAAAGTATCATAACCAATTGAAAACAAGTGGGCCAAGAAAAAGTTCCCCCTAGGTCAAAACCTTTCAAGGCTTCAGCGTATTTAAGTGAAAAGGATTCAAAAATTCGGTCATTTCATCCAAATGGAATAGACTTTTGATTGAAACATCAACAACTCAAAAAGGAAAAGAGATAAATTGAAAATTCATTTTGTTATCGAAGAAGAAAGACCAAGATTTGTATTGTCTATAGACCTCGGCTACAAAATGTTTGTCACAAACAAAATTAGGAAGAAGGAAAGGTTTTCCTTCAAATATGAACAATTTGAAATGAGTGGACTCTTCATCATACATGTGAATTCTTTTTCCATCGATAAACTTCAACACTACCTCTGTGAGTCTCATTGTCTTCGTTCTAATAAGAATAGGT
>SNQJ01S0054068.1:69924-85358 GCA_010110895.2 Picea sitchensis
TTGGATGTCTTTGGAACATTTGATAGTGGGAAACTGTGGTTAATGGTATGTTATGAGAGAATATGGATCAAATGAGGGAGAGGATTTGAGATTTTCTAGTTGATGAGCATCCTACGTAACAAACTTGATATCCATTAAAAGAAGCCATCGGGGATTACGAAAAATGGGACTAGCTCATGTAATGATATAATCAATTAGATTGATATAAAATAAATGATTATTGTTATGATCTCTCATGACTATGTAAAGAGTACCATTCATAATATTAATAGGTGTGTAGAGGATAAATAATGTAATGTGGCCATAATCATTAAATAAGGCCACTAGGTAGTTGTAGGTTGTGTTAATTAATATATAGTGGCTTAGTCATCAATATACAAGCCACTAGCGGTTAAGTTAGGGTAGTGTAAGATAAAAACTATAATAGGGGAGGAGTCTTATAGGTCATCACATGGAATATTTTTTATTGGCCTTGGCTTGTATTGGAGGCGGTCCCCTCAAAAGGGTAATTTTCAAAAACTTCCCTTGGGTAATTTTCAACTATGTAAGTGCCAAGGAAAGGCCTTCAAAATCAATCATAACACTCAAACATAAATTGATCACCTTAATTATCCTAAGGATTTCATCAAATTTGGTTTTGATTATTGTTATTGCTCTATTTGGTTCTTCCACTTGAGAGAAGTTAGCTTTGACATGCTCAATATACTTTTGTATAATAACAATTACTCCACATGGAATGTAAAGCATAACATATCTAAGGTTCATTGATGATGTTTGGCCATGCCAACCAATGGAAGGCCTTCCTTTTTCGCAAGAGTTAATATTAGTTGGCTCATTCATGCCATAGAAATGCAGAGTCAAAGGTGGTGTATTGTAGTTATTTACATAAAAACAAGAAGTTTTGATGACCACATTGTTTTTTGATTTGATGGTAAGAAGCAATCAAGAGACTCCATATAGGGTTTTGATATGACACCACAATTTTATTAGTCTTGAAAGAAGGAAAAGCCATGATTGGGTCCGAAGAGAAATATTCAGTTTGGCTTTGAATCAGATAACAATCAACAATCTATCGTAGCTGGTAATAGCTCAAGCTTTGGCAACCAAATTCCAAGAGGAATTTGTTTGAACAAGGATTCTTCTCTGATAATTCTTTTTACTTGAGACAATTAATTAGTATGAAAAGGTTTCCATGAAGCAAAACATCTTCTCTGTATAATTTTTTGAAATACAAAGAACATTGAAGTGTACGTCGTTCTTCTAACAGACTTGGAATATTGTAGAAAGGTAAATATGAATAGTGTTAGACTTTAAGCCAAACAATCACATTGTTGGATTGTTATGACATATTTGGCATCAAATTGTAGCATTATTTTTGAAAGACTATAATATTTATTCAATTCTGACCTGCACCAATATAGCTTGGAAAACCATAATGGTACACAGTGGAGAGTGAGACATCCTTCAAGATAGTCAATAATAACTCCTTTCATGATTGCATTGACCCTTTTCTAGCATCAAATGGTCAACAAGAAGCCCAAGGAACTAGAAGAATTGAAATGCTACTCAAGGGATAGTGAGGGCACTCTCATTTTCTCACTGGAATTTTTGATAGTTTTTTTACATATTTTGAAAGAGGCTTTGGAAAGAAATCAGGTGAGGAAATTGAGGCTTTAGGTTAGGTCATTGGATGATTTCTAAGTCATTTAGTCACTATTTATGAAATGGATAATGAATTCACCAAAACGTTTGGCATGGGAAAAGGTTATACCAGCCCTGTAAACATGTTTTGCTTTTGCAATTTGGATAGTCAAACAAAACCTTTGAATAGTGATGTAAAGGATTCAACGTTCAACATTTGAGACCCTCAAAGACACTGACCTATTCTCATAGTCAATATAGATACATGAAGAGATAAAATATTGTAAATAATACCATTAACAATCCAGGAAGTAAAAATTATGCAGTCTAAGACCATTAGAAACCCTTAAACAGAGGTCAAAATAAGTGTGACATTTCTCCTCTTCAGATAGATCATTGGGCCCCTTTCCAAGTCTTTTATGTATTTGGGATGGTGAAAATTAATAGTGTATAAAACGTTTGCAAGAAAAGTACATCCACCTATTTATAATCGTATAGGTCAAGTACAATGCCTTCAAGGGGGATCCTTAGATATATAATGGAAGTAGATCTAAACCCTCATATATCAACCATAAAGATATTCAATTAAGAACCAATGAGCGTAAATTACATGAAAGATATATCATGGATTCTCAAAGCAAAATCGTTTTTTGATTTTTTGGGATGGATGAAGACAAAAAGAAACTAGTGACAGTCTATTAAATTTTTTTTTCAGAAATCTAAACAATAACTTGTCAATTTATAACCATGATGAATACCAAGCAAGGGACCATGTTTCTCCAAGTTTACAACTTGCCATGACTTAATGACTCGTACGACTATCGGCTCTGTCGGAAGCTCGTGAGGTTATGCGGTGATATATATATATATATATATATAAAAGAATGAGAGAATATTAGTTATCATTATAACCAAACTGAAATGACATTTTTTTTTATGTAAATTAAAAATAATATTAATTATAATTATAAAAAGTGATAATCAATTTCGACCTTCTGTCATTTTTTAATGCAGAGTAAAGAAACAATGTCGATTATGATAATAATTATAACATTTTTTAATTTTTTAATTTGATGTAAAGAAATAATGTTAATTATGAGTATAATTGTAAAAGAAAGATTTAAGGTTAAATGTTTATTAAATTTAATGGTTGGTAAGGTTAGGAAGTTATATCTAATTTATTAAAATTAGATATATTTAAGTTGGAGTGAGCTGAAGTGAACATATAATATTATGAAAAGTGTCATGGTTACAGGTTTCTGACTTAAAGTTAGTTTTAATGGAACAATTAACTTTTGGTTGAAAATTAGTAGTTTGGTCAAAGAGTGGAAAATAGAAACACATGTTGATCGGGAAAAAAAATAGGGGGACACGATGTTTTGATACAGAATGCGACGTTTTGGCACAAAATGTGACGTTTCGTCATGGAAACGTATAAATTGTTTCAGCCGAAATCTTATTATCAGATTTGTGCACACACTCACTCTGCATTTTAGCTATTTTGTCTTTCTTGGGAAACATTTTCACAATTTTTCAGCTTTTGGAGCAACATTTTCACTATTTTCTAATCTTTGAAGCAATATTTTTGCTCTTTTTCACATCTATCTTCACTCTAGATCTATTATGCATAGAAAGGGATTAAATCCCTTGAGGTACAATGATCTATCTTCACTATGGATCTATTATGCCTCGAGAGGGATTAAATCCCTTAAGATGTAAACCTTTTCTTAAGTTTTAAGCTCTAAAAAAGAGTTTTCACCTAGAAAGATTTCATACTTTGAAAGGCATGATAAATATGGAGTTAAGATGGATCTACATTGATTCATCATTTTCCTCACATACTTTATAATCATGTCTTCTAGAATTCTATCAACTCTAAACATCTCTTACATAATTATAATAAGTCTTATTATCTAACCATTGTCTCTCAATGATATGCTATAATATTATTAATTAAAATGTTTTTCATAAAATATGTATGATATTATAAAAAAAATTAAGAGCATACTCAAATTGGTTGAATACATCATCCCCCTACTACAATGAACTAATCCCACCATATGCATCGGGCGTCTTCACTTGGATACCAAAGACGATGTCTTCCCATGATAGTGAAATTTGAGCTCGAACATTGAACCTAGGGTGTTCGAAATCTACACATTACCTTACTCTCTTTTGTTAGTATATCTTCACTTNCCCACCATATGCATCGGGCGTCTTCACTTGGATACCAAAGACGATGTCTTCCCATGATAGTGAAATTTGAGCTCGAACATTGAACCTAGGGTGTTCGAAATCTACACATTACCTTACTCTCTTTTGTTAGTATATCTTCACTTCGTTGTCATTTGTTTTTGCAACAAACTAACTATTTATAAGTTATAGTATAATGTGTGGGTGAAACTTCTAGCAATAAAGAAATAAAGTTAATTCTCAACCAATCATTTTTTATATATAATTACAATTGATTCTCAACAATAATTAAATTTAACATGAATTATCAAAAAGAGAATTTCAAAATTGACAAAAGTTATTTATAAAAAAAAAATGAAATTAATATTAAAAATAATAATCCTAAATACAATAAATGATAAATGATAGTATCATAAACACAATGAATTCCGTATAAATTTTAATAATCAAATTATATATAAATTTTAAAGAAATATTCATTAATTCCAATTCTCATCCTCATGACGATAGCACGTCATATTAAGTCTATTCTCATCCTCATGACCAGAGCACATCATATTAAAATCATACCATGTAGATGATTAAAGTACTCCACAAATCTTGTGAAGAGCATTTTGATAATTACATCACTTTGTGACACATTGCTATTTTGACCCTCTTTTGCAATCATTTTTAATTCCTTTTTATTGTAAAAAATATATTTATTTATATTTCTAATGTAAAAATTATATTTAATCATAAATCTAATATAATATATTTGTAAACTAAATAAAAAAATAATTGTTATGCAATCTTTTTTTTTTAAATTTAAAAATAAATCGTATTTTGTTTCTATCTTTCTTATTTTTAATTCTTAAATTTAAACCTAAAACATTGTTTATTTCCATCTACCTAATGTTTTCAAAAGAAAATCAAAATGTTTTTTTAAATGGACACCATGTTTTTTAAATATTCCTTAGCTAAGTGCATATAAGAATCTTGATTATTATAATACCTCTTGAGTGCATATGATTATTATTATAATACTCCTTGATTATTATAATACTTCTTGAGTGCATATACGAATTTTGATTGTTATTATACCTGCCGATAGACATGGTATATAGCATTGAGTTAGTGTTAATTAACTATTAATCAATGGTTGACCATAAAATATGTATCCATTTTACTAAAGTTTTACTGAAGTTTTGATAAATAATATTTTTTTAGTAAAATTTTAAAATGTGATTTATCATAATCTCTTATTATTAGGAACTTTAAAGTCTTATTGCGATATCACTCCTTGTCTGGTGTAATGTTGGCACTATTATGTTGTAGACTTTTATGGATAAAAGTGGATACATTCAATAATATTAAAATAATATTAAATATCTATTTTTATGTTTTTAGCTACTTACATTTCATTGTCCATCTATCAAAGCAAAGTAACATGGAGTGTAATATTCACTTCCTTTGAGGAAACTTAATTGTAATAAATTAATTTATATTAATTTTAAATAATAATAAAATATTATTTATTTTCTTTTGTTTACAAAAAATGTGTTGAGTTTTTCTATAGTTTTAGATTAAATATTAAATTTTATTATTTTTTTAAATGCCCATATTTATTTATTTGTTAAGTTATTGTAGGCCAAGTGAGGTCTTAATTGCACATTCTGCTGCAGCCCTCTGAGGTAATAATAAAAAAAAATGTTTCATGTTTTATTAAAGCATGAAATCCATGCACTTGAGTGGAAAAAACTTTTAATGTTTCATTAAAAAAGCTTACTATTGACAAAATAAATGAAGTTATAACTTCATTTTTAGAAATCAAAATGGAAATTAAATTTAAGAGTTTGAATAATCACATAAAATTTCATGATTTCACAGATTGTTTAAATGACATTCATTTTATATTCATATCTTACTATGTGAATATAATTGCAGATACCATTAGCAATATATTATCTATACTATTTTTAAAACATTTTGTTTTCTTATATATAGGAATTACTCTCTTGCATTGTTCATGTATTCAAACTTGGTATTTGCCTGTGTGTGTATTCATCCTTGAGTGCATATAAGAATCTTGATTATTATAATACCTTTTATAATAATTGAGAGGTGTCATCATACTGTAAAGTGGCATTTCAAAAGTGTGCTTTATATTAAGGTGTTAATATTATATATATTTTTCAAAAAACAATTAATGAGTTTTATTTAGAGCTTGGTGCATTTCTTTTTCTTAAATATTGAAATGGAGATTCCACTGATTCAAATGAATTAGAGTTTAAAATCATTGGATTTATCTATATAACAAAAGAAAATGAAAAATTAGAATTACATTATCAAATTTTAATAACAGCTATTTAAAAAAAATTCAAAATCAAAATGCCAAACTTATTCTATTAGTTTTGTCCAAAATCTATTTAGAATTGAAGAACCATCTATGTATATGTTTATAGATATATAATTAGAAGAAGTTTTTATTTTGAAATTTTTTGAGTTTTCCACAATATGAGTGTATTGTGATCGACATTTTAGATTTCAAACTAATTTGAAGTTGGGTTGTAGCAACTTTCTATGAAAATATGAAAAAATTCTTTGAGAATTCACCTTAAAATTTTTAAAATCAGGATCTTTCATTCCACAGAGGATTTTTTACTTATAGTTTGTACATTTCTTTCATATGTAAATGGGTCTTTGGATGAAATGATGTATATCCTTTCCTTTAATGCTTCTCTCTTCGTAATAGAGATGGAAAGTAAAATATGATATGCCAAAACAAGGGTTGCATGACAGCGGACCTTCCCCAAGTTGGATTAGGAGTACTATGTGAACGATGAAATTAATATAACTAAATGCACATGTAATGAATATTTTTTGTCAAAGATAATAATAATTGAGGGGTTGTTTGAGCAAATGTATGTGAACCCTTGGGTTGAATGGAACTATGATATTATAAATATAATATAAATAAGAAATAAATATAATAATAAAATAATATATTAGATGTAAATATAGCGTATGAGCCATAATAGCAATGCATAATAATAAAATACATAATTTTAACATATTTAGATGTGGTGATTGGTGAAATTCATTGATTATGTAATTAATTCTACATGTGAAGATGTGAAGGAGACAATAACACTTCAATTCTATCAGCAATTAGAAATGAGAAACACAAATATTTTATTATATCAAAAGCCATATTTGTTTTCCCTATGTTAAACATTACATTGCATACACAAATTTATGGTAAGAGGAAAATTAATGTCACATCAAAGAAAACTCATTGCTATAGTCTCATGAGGGACTAATAGCAGTACAACATTCCCTTCCCTTTGTAAACTGTTTCTTGATAACGTGAGAATTACATTTGGTTGGAATAATGTGTTGTAAACACAGGGATCTGAGAAAGATTCAAGTTTTTTTGATTGAAGATTTCACATTATATTCAGTAATGACCATAATCTTTTTACAAAATCAGAAAAAATCACTAACAAAGACGTCCCATATATGGACAATCCAATGCATAGAAAGGAAACCATATATACTTGATCAAATACCAACACACTGACTAGTACCTTCATCTTTAGCATAACGACAAAATACTACAAGCCGGTCTAGGATCCTCTATCCAAGAGGAGAAAATAGACAAATACTAAGGCTTTCCCCCAAAGAGATACAATGACATAGAGAGACCTCGGGAAAAAATACTACAAATTTATGAAAAGTGTAGGGCCCTCATGGCCATCAACCCATAGATTATAAGTGTGACGACCCCTTCGTTATGTCCATGAATAACGAGAAGTTCAAAGGAAATTTTCTTTTTCCTTTTAGCCGATAGAGAAATTATAATCCTTCTAAATTCATATCAATGCGAAACCCGCAGCGACATCATAACTAAGGTGACACATGATGAGAATATAAACAAACTATACAATATCATTGCTGAACGAATTGCAAAATATAATGCCCAATAATCTCATCATATTATCACCAATAACAATAATTTGTCGAATATAAATGCTTTCTACTTTACCAGGTGATCATGCATAGCCACCTGCAGCCAGCAGAATAGATCCCGCAGAGTAACGTGCCGCTTCCCTCGCTTAGGTGCCATGCAGCACTTGGGCCAAGAGGCTCCGCGGTGCCTCCCAGTGGCCCAGCTAGGGTACTCTTCTCCCCATGGCTGGGAGCATAGGGGGCCACTGAAGCTGGGAGATAGGCTAGCGTCCTGAGGCTAAGCCTCCAGTGAGACTACCACTCCACCGCGGTGGGATCATTAGCTCCTCACAAACAATCCCGTTCGGCCCTGCTTCAGTGATAGTTAAATGGCCAGACCCATTACGCTGGCTTGCCTCCTTTTATAGAATTTTGGGGCTGACCTAATTCATAAATCCGTTGAATTAGTGGTTTTATTCAACCCTCTAACGGATCTCCGCCTTCCAATTGTCACACATGCCTCTCGTTCTCAAATTTAATTTCTTTTAATTAAAGAGACTCAATTCTCTCACTCCCCCAAATCCCTCCTTAAATTTCTCCCTTAGGACACTCATAATCACTCCTTGGTTTCCGATTCTCCTTAATCACTCCTTAAAATTACTCCTTAATCACTTATGCAGTACTCCTTGGGTATAGCAGTCTCTTTTATTTATTGGGTACCTGTTGTTATTTTTATTTTTGAACCAGATGAAATGGGTTTTGTCGACATTATAATTCTAAGTTTCAAGCTTTATACTCCCCAGCACTAATAAATTTATTTCTTCTTTATCATTTTAAAGGCCATGGACATGAAATTAGATTTCCCTGTTCACTACCCTTTGCTTTTGAGACTTTAATTAACACCTAGGAGGGTTTGAAAACTGCAGCCCTAGGTTTATTTTTGAAGAATCTTTTCTTAGGGCTTGTCAAATTTAACTTAGAGTGTTTTAATTTGGGTTTTAGGTTTGGTGGTGACAGATTTAAGTGGGAAATTAAGTTTTGGGAACTTTATCAGTAGACAAGGTCACTTAGAGGTCATCTAAAGTTGTCACCAGTAATAATCCATGCTGACGTGCCCGCCGGGCCTTTTCGATTATCAAGGTTACCCACTCTCCTCGTTTACTTCCGTTTAGACACGCCGGGATGCCGATGCTCCAAGGTGCCACTCAGCGATTTGCATTTCTTTCATGACATGCCCTTGAGGATGCACCACATTATCCAAGGGTGCCACTCAACTCTCAACTGATTGGTAGACATCAAAAAACCCATGGAGTCAATACTCCGCCCGGTGAACTTGTGGAATTCGGGGTTCTTGAGGAATAAGATATTTACCTTATTGCTTATAGAATCACGTGAGCATTTGTGGTAGTCTGCCCTCCGGCGTGGTGAATCCCCTCGAACCTAGGTGTCGTTAACCTCTGGGGTTCAAAATCGTGTGCGAGGCGTGGCGATGCGCCTCGGCATGACTTCAGTCCTCGAACCCAGGCGTCGTTAACCTGGAGTTAATTAAAGATCTTAATAGAGGCGTGGCGGTACAGCGACACGCACCTCTCCTCAATCTCTCACGGAACTTCGTGTAAGCCCCTTTACTCCTTATGGCGAGTCGGTGACAAGCTATTACGTCATTGCATCATCAAACATGCATGTTAAGATCATTTTCAGCATATCGAAGTCGTAGCATATCATAAAAACATATCAATATCACTGTAAATGAAAAACAACTCAAATGGCCCAACCAAGATAGTCGGTTCAAGGGTTTAGGTCTCTCTGCATCCTCAAGGTCCGAAACCACTTTCGATGAAGCCGGGTCAACTGCTTTCGTATGTAATGAGTAAAACATCCATCATCAGTAAGCATCATCATCAGTTGGTGGTTCATCATGTCAAAATCCGGATCACTTGCGAGCAAGTGTCCTCAAAAGAATAAGTTTTGTCGATTATTGCGAGGCGGGGATGTTGCATACACCTGGTACTGAACTTCTTCCCGAATTTTCTCAGTATAAATTATGAAATAAATGTACCACAATAATGCTCATTACGATTATCGCCAAGTCCATAAAACAAAAATGCAAACTATTGCATATCCTTATCGTCCACTCCAGTCGTCGGTTCGCGGACTATAAGCGTCCCAAGGCCTTGACACGATCCTGGTAGGCATTCGTGGCTGGCTGACGGCCCGATCAAAATGCGGTGGCTCATCGGGTGGCTCCCTCGTCCGTTACATGCAAGGAAACAAAATTAAAGCAGTGTATTGGCAGGATCCTTGACAGCGTATTAAAGCGGACACATGAAAGAAACATCCGTCACGCCTCAAAGAATTAGGAATGGCTAGTCGATAAGCCATGGGCCTCTTTCTCTCCTAATCGAAAGGTCCCTGCAGACCGGGAGAGAGTTTATCTCCCTTTCCAAACTTGATTGACTCTTATGCGGTTTAACCTGTGAGAAGACTCGATCGCCGACCTACGTAACTTCTGATTAGGCTTCGGTGCTATCGACGCAACTCTTACGTAGATCCTGCGCTTCAACTTTATCCCTTTGTCTTATGGTTTGCATGCAGCACCCATTTCTTGGACCGTTTACGGTCCCACCGGATCCTATCCTCAAAGTAGATCCCAACTCGGAAGGACATGTCACGTGCGGTGTATAAAGAGACTCAAACAGCGCCATCTTAATGGTGCTTTCACAGCCTTCATTGTTATAGCGAACTCTACTAGAGGCAAGATTTCCCTCCAACGTTCTTGCTGGTCCATGACGTACATGCACAACTTGTAATGCTGAGTTTGGATTACGTTCGTTAAATACATTCCAGAGTGGGTCACGTTGATAAGCGATTACTAAGTTAAGTTGGGTTCCCAAAGGCCTCTTGGAAACTCATCCAAATCGTCTGGTAAACACCGATTATCAATCGGATATAATCCTCTTGAGCTGCCGTAGCAGCCTCCACAATCTTCTTGAAAGAAAATACCATTGTGATTTGTGCGTGGTGCTGCAGAAAAGTGAAACACTCTTTACATCGGAGTGTCAACTTCTGCAAACATCGAGTCTTGTCTCTTACCATGGGGGTGGCAATCCGACAATAAAACCATTGGTGACTTTTGTTTGTTCCGATCAACATGTGGTTGAAGTAATCCCACTTGGAATTAATGCATGTTGACCTTTACCTTCTGACACTTGGGACATCTAGCCACAAAGTTAACAATGTCGACCTTCATTCCTTCAGACGAACAAGGGGCTTGGGTCTGCCCTCATCTTACGTGACTCACGGGTGAGTCGTATGCTTGACTCTATGGGCCTCACTCGGGATCAACATCCTCAACTCTTCATTTGGTATTGCGTAAATCCGACACTAAATCTCGATAACCCATTTCCAAAGTAAATCCTCTCCTATTGTGGGTACCATCATAGTGTTTTGTAGAAATTCGCTACGGCTTCTTTGTACGGTCATCATCCACCTTTGTAAATTGTTGAGAACCTTCTCCGCGTGGAATTGGTTTTTGAAAGTGACTGCCGAAGATGTGTGGCCTCAGATGGGGCATACTTCCCTTTCGGTTCACTTGTTCCTTTATATTAGTAATCTCGAGAGTCGTTATACGCTGTGATGATTCAAGACTAGCGTAGTTGTCGGCGTGTTGATTAAACAAGCATTAAAAGTGTTATGATAAAACAGGTGATTCCTTCAAATTCAATTTTCATCCAACCCGGTGGAGTGTCTCCATACCCTTAAAGGAATAAACAATAGCTAATACCTCAGTCATGCGTCGCGTAGTTCTCCTCATGCCTTCTCAGTTTTCTTGATATGTAAGCGATCACTTGACCACCTTGCATGAAGACTCGGCGTAAGACTTCCTTGGATGCGCATGTGCATACAAAGAAATCCTTGTCTATGTTAGGGAATTTTAGTGTCGGTGTTGTTGTCAATATATCTTTGAGCCTCCAAAATTCTTCTGCGCGTTTCTCCATCCAAACAAACTTCGTGTTTTCTCACGCAATTCCGCTTGATGGATTTATCCCTTGAATCCAGCAGACACACCGTCAATGGTATCACCGCTAAGCCAGCAAAACTACGTGACATTCCTTCCAGTAGAGTGGAACACTATAATAGCCTCAACAGGTTGGATGCAGTGATACCTTCGCTGAGATGACAATGCACCCTAGGTGAATCTGGATTGATAAGAAGGCATTTGGGCCGACTTCCCAAATAATTTGTGTTCTCATAATCATTGTAGTACCAAGCATAAATTTTCGTCAAACTCCTAAATGGAGTCAGAGGTAGATCCAAATATCAATGATAGATACTTGAATGAACTTGTCCAAGTACTGTGAAACAACCCGTTCATCGAGCTCATAAATTCCCACAGAGTACGTGAACCAAAGGTAAAGCGGTAAACTCAATGTCAAATGTAAATTCTTAAAGCGGTCTTAGGGGCCGTCATCCTCGATGATCCGTAGCGGTACACGTCGTGATGATCTTAGAACATCGTCGTCCCCTTACCAATATTTGATGATCTGTTCGATCAATTCTTTGTAAGGGATATCGATTCTTGATGGTAGCCTTGTTCAATTGATATTAGTCAATGAAGAGCCTCGATCCATCCTTCTTAGAATGGAAAATAGCAGGTGCACCCGCGAGGGTACACTGGGGCCATTATCAATCCTAGGTCCATCAACTCTTTCGGTTGCATTTTTAACTCTTGCAACTCGGAATTACGACATCGATAAAGGTTCTTTGACAACCAACAAAGTATACGATGATCATCACAAGAATACTAAAGGCAGTGACAAATAGCGACGACAGGCGGTATCGTCCATGGTAAAGGTGCACTGTGACATTTAGTGACAAAACTACGACTACTTTGCCATTGGTAGACTCTATAACCGTTATCTGAATTAAAGCTTGCTTATCATTGAATACTAACCACATAAGTAAAAGTTTGCTTCCATAAGGCTGTCAATGTAAAGGTTTAACATGCTTACAACATTATTGATCATAATATTATGAATTTCTAAACAATAATCCTCGGACATCGGTATGCCATAACATTCTTCCTTCTTCTAATTTAAAATTATCCTCATATTGAATATATCAATAATCATCCTATTTAAATGACCGGAAGAACAATTACCATATTTCATATGACATTAATTAAGCAGTTTTTTTTTTTTTTTTTTTTTTAAAGGAACTCTATATACAGATAGTTAAATATCACATCTAAATATCCACTTTACAAGTACAAGGTTAACATCATAATTACTTTATCAGCCCCTAATGTCAAGGTTAACAACATCACCTTAATATTTACATAATAATTAAATATATCAATGAACAAGTAACTTCAAGTTGGAAATTTACAATACCCTCACATATTTTTAAAGGCAATGGGTGTGGATACTCCTTATTAAAGCGATGACCCTTGAAGCACCTTCTTTCAAGATAATATAATAAAAGTTAAATATTAATTATATCAATATCAATTTCCAATATTAATCACTTTAATAACCAATAAATTCATATTGGGAATGTACCATTGCCATCACCTAGGTAAAAATAATCACATGAAAATGACTATAATTGGTAAGGACATTGGTTAAAGGACCGAATATTAAGTTATGAATGAGTAATTAGCATTAGCAAGAATTACATATTCCAAGCCACTCATATTGAATTTAACAATATTCATCATAAATTAAAATGGCAATCTAAAGGAATAAATTTAATGACAAAGTAAAAGGGCATTATTGGAGATGACCACTATGGAGTTTTAAATAACAATAATTAAAATATCAATCAATTTGGGAGGTCACTACATGGATTAGCATTATGATTAGGAATCAACCATTGAAAGTATAATATATACCAAAGTTTTAAAGGGGCAATCTTATAATATAAGGAAATTAGAATGACAAGGACAACCCTTCCGTATTCAATTGATAATAAAGTAAGAGAACCATCTATTTAGGATGTCGACCTGTAACATGAATAAATACTATCATCTCAGTTTGTGAACCAGGTGGCGATGATGTGTAATCCAATAGTTAATATGAACAAGTGTCTAATATTTATTATTAAATAAGGGTATCGAACCAAAAGGCCTATTCAATCAGACAAAAGCTACTGGAATACTTAGAGTTTATACTATTAGGTGAAGGCGAGATATTTTAGGAAGCCTCTGTCCCTAAGTTTATTCTAAATTTTATTATGGTAACAACGGTCAATGTTCCCCATGACAAGGTTTTAAGGGACCATATAATTAAGGTAAAATTGTTTTAAGCGTACATTGTTTTTAACGAGACCAGCCACCAAACCATATTTAATCGCCAAGATATCAAGCATGAGACCAACTGCATTCCATTTTTAAACACCTCTCCGACTGTTGACCTTACGCGGATAAGCCGGATCATGTTTAACCCGCCATGATGAAATAGAACCACTGACCAAGGTAGGGAAAATGCATGTGATCTATTAACGCCCGGTCAGAGATGGAGCGCCACGGTCAAAGCGCCGACCAATCGATTGGAAGCGGTGCCAGAAATGCTTGTGAGACCAAAAGCATATCAATTTGCCAGCCTACAAGGTTTAATTTCCACTTGACAGCGAGGTATCAACAAACGCATACCAAATGCACACGACATAAATTCCACTGTAGGTATATAAGGCGCAGATCCTAGAGGAAATGCAATGGGATTTCACCCATAATCGAGGAACGCAGATACAAAATTAAAACGCAAGGTAAGGGAAACGGTAGGTATATAAGGCGCAGATCCTAGAGGAAATGCAATGGGATTTCACCCATAATCGAGGAACGCAGATACAAAATTAAAACGCAAGGTAAGGGAAGTCGGTTGGGCTTTCAAATTAAGTTTGTCATCAAGACCAGAGGGTGCATTCAGCACAATCTGACACGTCCAGAAACAACGCCACCGTATGCACTACAACAACCAAGCTTTCGGACTAACAATTAAACGTAAATCACGGTTTAGACAGAAAACACCATACGGGTTGCCCATTCAGATATAAAACGCAGATAGAGTTGCTTCAGGGTTGCCTAAACACTCAACACAAATCTCGTTCAATAACCACGAGTGGTCTGTTCAACCCTGCGGGGTTACATTCAAGATGCCAGTGCAGTAACGAAATGTTCATTTGTTAAAAACGAAATGCTTGATCATGGAAAACGAATGGCCGGTCTATTAAAATAGAAGGACAGACATTCACAATGAGGAATGGCATATTACCAATGAGGTGCCGGCCGCCGAAATGTCCACTGTGAACCAGGAGATCACCCACAGATCCCAAATCGTCACTGAAAAAGACGGGAACCCTACTGCGCACATTTGCCACTGTACAAATAAAACGACCCCTTTTTATTTATGTATTTTTTTTTTTTAACTCACCGTTCAACCTGTCGAGGTAACACTAAGCACAGGTGGAACGTTCAGATAGCCATTACTCGTTGGCAGGATGGGCGCTGACAAGGGGGTGGAATGAGCGAACAGGTGTTACCACATTCAGCCAGTGCATGCGCCGAGCCCCTTATCCTCCAGATAACTCACGATGGAAAAAGGAAATAAAATTAAAATTAAACCAACCAATTTATTAACATACTGTGATATGGGAACAACTGTACCCTATCC
>SNQJ01S0054069.1:7579-19287 GCA_010110895.2 Picea sitchensis
AAGAACTTGGTTTTGCGCTCCCCCTCCTTGAGCCACTGGACTCATGACTTATGCCTCCATAGTATCTCTTCCCGTGCTCTCATGGTGCCCAGTTGTTGAGCAATTGCTGCTTCCTGGATTTTCAACTCATTCGTTAAGCCGCACGTCCGGATATGATGTTGTATCTTCTCCATTTGCTCTGACAGTTGTCGCTGGGAGGCGAAGATGTTGCCAAATGTATCCTTATTCTAGGTTTTAATGAGTTGTTTAAGATTTTTTAGTCTTTGCTGAAATCTGAACATCTTGGAGCCCTGTGTAACTTCTGCCTGTTCCCACCAGTCTTGGATTTTGGCTTGGAAATTTGGATGGTTGAGCCAAAATTGCTCGAACCGAAAAGGTTTTCTCCCTGGGGTCGCCGGTGCTTCAATCCACAGCTGGATGGGCCAATGATCCAAGCTGTAAGTGTTTAATATGCTTGCCTCCATGTCCATACCTTCCAACATGAGGGAGTCAGAAATCAGAAAGCGGTCAAGTTTGCAAGCGATCTGGTGAGATCATGTTCTTCTATTGGTCCAGGTGAAGGTGCCATTGGTGGGTTCCAGGTCGATCAAGTTGAGTTTGTCGATGAGGCTATTGAAGTCATTGGTGTCTTGATCCAGGCATCGGGATCCCCCTCTTTTCTCTTCCAGGTTTCAAATGAGATTATAGTCGCCCCCTATGGTCCAGTGCTTGTGTCTGAGCAGGCTGTGGAGGTAATCCAGGCTTCTGAGGAAGGCCTATTTTCCCCTGGGATTGGCTAGGCCATAAACATTAGTGATGTGACCCGGTTTGTTAGATCCTATGAGTCCGTAGTCTGTGGTGATGGACCATCGGGTGGTAGTGAAGTTTTCTAACCTCACTGTGGCTGGGTTCCATAGAACAGCTAGTCCTCCAGCTGTACCTGTAGCCACTATTGACACCGCTTCCCCTTGCTTCCAGCAGTGGGGGAGAATCTTATTCATGTCTTCATTTGAGAATTTTATTTCCTGAAGTAATAATACATCTGGTTTCTTTGCAAAGATCAGATCCTGTAGCGATTTCTGTTTGCTACGTCCATTGAGGCCTCTTATGTTCCAAGAGATTATCTTCATGATGATGGGGGAGTGGGGAGGGGTGGGAAGTTGTCTGAGATTAAGTGCATTTGCCCTGAATTGACCATGAACTGCCCTATTTCCTGTATGAGTGTGGTTGTGGACTTTCTACCTCGTTTCTTGTCATCTTTCTGGTTTTTCCCCTGATTCTTCATTTGACTGCCCTGTATCCCCAGGCTCTTGCTAGATCGTGCTGAGGAGCCTGCAGAGGAGTTGATAAAGATCTTGTGGACCTTCCTCAGTTGATCCCGGGGTATGGTAAATAGTTTTTGCTATCTGTAGGCATTTTCAAGGTGTTCCAAATCCACCCCAGCCAGATCTTTCTCTTCAGTTTCCATCTCTGCGTCCCCATCCTTGAATTGCAAGGCATATTTCAGGTTCTCTGCTGTGGATTGTGGATCCTGGTCGGCGTTCTTTCCTTGTGGTTGCCTATTTTCCTCATGTTCCTTAGAAGAGGATGTGTTGTCCACAGGTAGCTCCTTAGGAGTGGTGTTGGTTGCAAGGTCCTCAGGGCTGATCCTGTAAAATAGCAAATTTGTTACATGTGGAGGGATCTATACTTACTTGGTTTTGTTGTCGTCGCCCAGCTTGTCGTCGTTTCCCTCCTGGGTGAGCGAAGCCATCCTTGTTTTTTCCATATTCTGGGTTTCCTTCTTTAGGGGCAGCATTGAGGGGGAATTATCTGAATAGATGCCCATGTTCATGGCACTTTCGGCATTGGAAGGGAATATGTTCGTAGTCAATGGTTTGTATCCAATCTTCATCTTGATATTCAAGGGCAATGGTTCCTGGAAGTGGTTTTGCTATATTCAAATACACACAGATACGTGCATACAAGGTGTATCGCCTCTGTTTTGTGGCCTCTGAGGACTTTACATAGATTCCGATAGTATTTCCTATACCAGCCAGGACCTCTTCCAACCAAAAATCTTGCGGAAGAGAGTACAAACGGATCCACACTGGAGCATGGGCGAAATCTTCTTTTTCTGGGATGAATCGCTCGGTCCAGAATCTTAGGAATAACCCGGCTGAGTTAAAAAAATAAGGTCCCCCATCAAAGATGTGGGTACGGTCCTCAAGGTTGTGCAAAATGATTGTAAAAAATCCCTTTGAGCCTAGCTGTAACTCGTAATGCCATTTTGGTTTCCACCAGTACTGTATCCATTTGATTAAATCTCTTTCGAAGGGCCACAACCCTAAAAATTTCCCTACCAGAGCATGATCTCTCATGTACTATTTCTGCTCCTCTATCCTTGGGGAGTTAACTATGTACTTCGAAGCTTGCGGTGCTTGAGGAATTCACTTACCAGGAAGCCAAGGCATCGATGCTGTAACATGGGTTGCTAGGTGTTCCGGGTCGATGTCCATTTCTCGGTCTTTAACGGTGCCTTCCGTGATGAGTGTGGCTCGCAAGTCTGGCAGCGGCTCAAAGGATGTCTGCTTAAACCCCTCTCCACCACTGCCATTTGTGGTAGCCTCATTGTAGGAGGCGCCGACTCGGCCTCCTTCCTTCTGAATCATGGCCCTCACGGGCCTGTGAGTGTGGTCACGCAGTTTCAGCTCCAAACCCTAAATCGCCAGAGCACATCCCGTAATAAGACTAACTTAATTTTTGTAACCTAAGTGCAACAAATATTGGAGACTTTAATATGGGTGACATTATATTATATTTGGGGTCTGAAGTAAATGTGTTTCCTAAGAAAACATAGGAATCTATGGGGGAACCTACATTGGGATACTCACCTATTCAACTGAAATTGGAAAATAAAGATAGGGAGATACCAATTGGAACATTGAAGGGAATACCAATGGATTTAGATGGTGTGCGCACAATGACATACTTTGAGGTAATTGATATAGTGGATAAAACTACACCTTATCCAATATTGTTGGGATTGGATTGGGCTTTTGACAACTAGGATATCATCAAATTGAAGACTAGGAAAATGATTTTTGAATCAAGAGAATATAGATTCATTGTGCCATTAGATCCTTCAGAAGGAGGAAGATATATTGAACCTGTGACAAACAAATTCATCACATAATAGATAAACCGGGTGTATAGAACTACCATGCACGAAGAATATTATGTTAACCCAGCAATAGATGGAATGCTTAGCTGGAGAAGCATTAGTTATTGTGATTCAGATTTTGACAAAGGACTAATGAATTGGAAGAAACATTTACATGAGATATCCACCAAAATATGCGTAAGAATGACGTGCACACTAAGACATATTGGTACAGAGGTAAGACAACCTCCAATTTTTTATGGTTAGAATGATTTAGAAGATTTTTTTAACAAATTTTGAGTCAGAAGTTCTTGAAATTCAAAGGTTACCAATTTTGGACATTTCTTTGAAAGTGACACTTGCACATTGGTGGGGTACTCATAAAGAGAAGATTCAAAATTGGTATTAGTGAAAAAGATTATTGTGCATCAGATTTGACGCAGAACAAGAGAAGAAATATATGCATAAATATGATGGATTAGGACATCCTAGAGAACATATCGATAGATGTATAAAACAATGGATATTGGTACCACCATAAGAGTGGCCACATCAGCAATACATTGGAAGGAATTCCAAGGAATTGGTATATAGAATTGGAGCTGCATAGAGGAACTTTATAATAGGGAGATTTGCAACAAAAATTTGTGACTGACTTTGCATTTGAACATGAGAATCCAGAGATAGTTACTAAAATGAAGTTGATAAAAGAGAGGATCATTGAAGAACCTGAAGTTGAAATTGTAGCATACTATCATAACAAAAATCGACAGAAAATTAGGCAGTTGTTACACTGTTACCACGTCGCAGAAGATGACTGATGTCCCTTGGTTAGGTATTACGGAAGAAAGTTAATATTAAGTGTTGCGCCTCTTTTGTCACTTGAATGAGAAAAATAGAGGTGCTTACAAGCTTATTTGGGTTAGATAAGAAAGACATCAGTGAAGGAAAGGTTTAGAAAAATAAACATAAAAGACTAAGATAAGAATTAAACTAAGAAAGGAAAGAACAACTAAACTATTGAGCATAAGGACATAAGAACAAGAAACAAACAAGACTCATGTCACCAATGGAAAGGATTTGTATTAGTGAAAAGAAAACACCGAGAAGAAAGAGGACTTTGGGTCCCTTCTTCCTCCAAGGGAGGGCTCTTGGACCCCCACAATTGAGATCTTCTTACAACCTTGAAACTTGAAAGAAATGGTGAAAGAATCCCAAGCTAACCCACTCAAAAGGTGATGTGGATTGCCCAAATGGAATGGTGCTAGTATGCTCTTGATGAGAAAAGAGGATTCCCCAAGAGAATAGCAACAACATAACCTTGCAAATGAATTCCTTGAAAATGTAGTGCACCCATGGCCTTGTTTTATAGCACCACTTTGAGGTATTGTGCAACCATCTTTTAGTGTGAAAAGGGGTTGTTTAGGGCACCTTTAGGTCTTTGACTAGCCACCCAGCCGGATCCAGCCAAGATTTGGATGTCAAATTGACTTGGAAGTTGAACCAGAAGTGGGTGGGAGGCCGACCAACCTCATAAATGTGTCGTTCTCAGGTGTGCATGGATTTTAGCATCTACAGTCGTGCATCGTGAGCATGTGCGCTTTTCTTGCATTTCTGTATTGTGCATGTGCGTGTGTGCCCTATGTAGTCATAGCACATCTTGATTTTATAACTGGTTGTATAGTTTTGGACCTTTTGGAAATGCTTTTTTGGTAATTTTGGTCCACGAGTGGACTCATAGTTGTTTGAAGATGCTGGATTCCTGTAACCATTTATTGATGAAATTTTAGTGATAATAGATGCCCCCTGATGGATGAGGTTAGGAGCATATGGATAGCCGAAATTCATCAATGTTTCTTCTACTGAGAGTATCGTTGTAAGAAAGAGTGATAGTGAGAGTATCAAGAGTGACCCGTTGGAGGGAGAAGGGAACTTGTAGGACCCAACCTTCCACAAGGTGTGTGAAATAAATTGTGTACAAACGGGGTAGGCATGCCCCATGCTCGTGTCATGTAACTCAAAAAAGGGTGTTGTACAGTAACTGAAACTGTGTGTTGATGTAGACAATTGTAGCACCCTCGGGGGCGGTTTTGATAAAGGCAAAGGACAATTCTGATGAGTAACATACTCTGAACAGTAGGTAATGACACCTGCAAGAAGTATCACATATTTTGTGGGCATTGATAGCCCAACCAAGTTCAGAGGTCTTCGGCAAATATAAGAAACAATTGCAATAGTCACAAATTAAGACCCACCGTAACATGAGAAAGTGTTGAATTCGAATGTTATGGGGGTCAATGACAACAACGAGCAATGATGGGTCTCCCTGTATCGTCCGAGACTTCTCATTGGAAAGGTAATGAGAGTCAAGATACTGTCTCCCTTCTGGAAATTGTGCTGATGTCGATAAAAAAAGGAGACGCGACTCCAAGAAGCAAAGGGCTTCGTGAAATCTACTAGGTGAGTTCAGGGACTGAGGAGGTACATGGACGAAGTCAAGGTGCATGGAGACTCAAGACTACCCTTGGTTGGGGATATATGCAAAGTATAAGTGGCTGCAACCATTCAATGAAGTCGAGTGTCAGGGGGGACAATGAGACATGAGATAAGTTGTGCCAGAGGTGGGACAAGGTGAACAAACTTGGAGAGAAGAGGTAGGTTGTCTGTGGGATACTCGGAGTTGGTGGACGATGTCAAATAAGAGTAGATGGTAAGGAGTGCCCCAACCAAGGGCGACATGGGTTGTGTTTTCTAGGAAGGTCGCCAAAGGTGACGACAAAAAGCTATGTAAAATGTTGGAAACAACGACTTAATTACAAAAAGAATTAAAAAATCAGTGGGGATAATAATGTAGATACAGAAATGGGTGCCCCAGTGTAGGATGGCTTGGTTGGGGGATGGCACAAGTTGGTGGAAAAAACAAGTGGAGGGTTGGGGCCCCATAGGATGGTTTCTGTAGTAGGGCAATGTATGGAGGGAAATCTGAGGATGGGCAAACTGATGATGGGTGAAATGGATGGTAAATGATGCTACGAGAGTGCAGTCAAAAAAATCCGTGAGGAAGTGCCCTGGGAGTCCATTGGGTAGGCTAGAAAAATGAGGAGAAGGAATATGTGGTTGATTCGCGACATGATGTAAGACTATCAAGACTCCCATCCCTAAAGTTTGAAAACAACATGAGTGTCGAAGTGCCAAGGGGGGCTATAAGTGGGACAACTCATGTGGGGGAGAGTGCTACTGGGTGATAGTACCCAAAATGCAGTGGAGGTGGCGGTACTGCAGAGCCAGATATGGGGACCCTAAAGGCAAATTTTAGAGGGTGTGACTGGAGATGCAATTGAGATTCAAAGGGAATGATTACATGCTAGTGTTGATTTTATACCTGAAGAGGTTGCACTGGTGTATGATGACCAAGTACCTACACACATGAAAACCAAATACCCGACGTGAACAATATATGAAGAGAACCAAACATACAATCATTTATTTGATAATTTTGAACATGAGCATGCGTACCTAGACGGGGTATGGACAAATGCCCCCCCGGGGGATAAGGATGAAAAATGGCCTAGGGACTATATTGATGTAGAGGACGAGGTGTTGATCCCGTGGCTGAAGACGGATCGAAAAAAAAACACCCGTAGCTCCCGGAATGGGGTCTAGAAGTTTGGCAAAAAGGACTATATATAGCTATAGGGCCCACATTGCCACCTCATTTGTACTTGTTGTCAGAGTGATTGGATGAGAGATATTCAGAGGATATTTGGAGATGGTGCTACAGGGTGTGCCTGAGGGCATGTGGTTGCGTATCCAGGACGAGGGCATCCTAGGGTAGTGTGTGGGGGTTCCGTTGATGTGGCGAACCGTGGTTTGACGAGCAGCAGTAGCAGGTGTTGTGATGACTGGGCAGTTACCTCTAGGGCCGGAGGGACCGATAGCAGGTGGGCCACCACCTCCCAAGGGAGGGCCAGGTGGTGGTGCTCTAGAGGCACCATGAGTGTCTCTGTTTGTATTTTTGTATATTATATAGGCTAGTGAGCTCATTTCGTGCGTTGATACCAGTTTTGTACCGAGGTGGTTCACTGGCCTACTGATTTTGTATAGGATGTACTCTATTTTTGTGTAAACATTTCGATGGCACATTTGACCGATATATATATATATATATATATATATATGGATATACATTTTGGGGTCTGTGTGATGTTCACATGTGTGTGAGAATTTTTTAGTGTTGTGTATGATGTCTAATCTATATGTTGTGACAGACTTCTGATGGTTTATGTGTGTGTAAAGGTGTCTTGATGTGATATATGCCAATCTAGTACAATGTTGGCCAGGTTATTGGTGATTTGATTAAATTGTCTTGGAATATGTGTAAATGTAAGGAAATCAAAATGTCAAGATAAAAGTCTAACTTGTAGGTATTTGCGAAAGAGGCAAGGATCGTGGACACGGTACACATTGTTGAGTTGTAGGACGACTAGTTGGGAATCAATTAAGATGCTAAGGTGACGAATACGATGATGGTTGGCATCCGTGAGGAGACCAATGATGACAGTGTACTCGGCTTGGTTGTTGGTTGCTGAACCCAAACATATGTCGCTAGAGTGGAGCAGTTCATGTGAGGGGGAATCGAGGGCCCAAGCAGCTGAAGCGAGATTCTATGTCCAATGGTTGGCGCCATCGGTGTAACTGATGTGGTAGGTCTATGGAGGAGGCATCTGTCAATAACACAAATGATATTTTAGGCGTGAGGTATGGAAAAAAGATTAAAAACATTATAAAATAAAATAACCTAATGTAGAATGTCTATGCTCAGGCGTAAAATTTCTTTAAGTACAACCCATTGACGGGTTCTTTGAGAGAGAGGCCCTCGGGGGAAGCCAAGATGTATGTGCCTTTGGTGAGGCAATGTTGGATAATTTAAGGGCCATGCCACAGTGACTCAAATTTTCCATGACCGAGGGTATCGTGAGTGATATCATAAGCAAGGATGAGGTTGCCTTCATGAAAAGAGAAGAGGTTGACATGGCGATCAAAGGTGGCTTTTGACCATTTTTTGGCTACCTCATTGTTCTGTAATGAAGATCGACAATATTCATATCGGGACTCTAAGTTCAACAAATGCTACTCCATTGGAGAAATGTTGGGTAATAGCTCAATTGCGGTGCGTAAGGTGGGGATTTCGCACTCAATAGGAAGAGTGGCCTCCACCCCGTGGACTAGATGAAATGGTATGAAACCGGTGGCTATTTTCATGGCTGTACAGTAAGCCCATAGTGTGAAAAATAACATATGATGCCAAATGGTCTTATATTTGTTAACCGTGCACTGTAACATGGTATTGAGGACCTTTTTAACTGCTTCGACTTGTCTGTTGGACTGAGGGTAATATGCTGAGGAAAAATCATGGGAGAATCCTAGCTGGGATGAGATTTCGACAAAAATATCATTCTCTAAATGTTTCTCGTGATCAAAGACTAATTGGAGTGGTACTCCAAAGAGAGATATGACGTGATTTAAGAAAAAACGCGTTGCGGTGTCAGCGGTGTTGTTGAAGGTAGGCATGGCTTCAACCCACTTTGTAAAGTAATCGGCTGCGACCACTTACAAAATTCAAGAGGGTTGAAAGTCATGAAGTCATTGTGGGAGGGTTGCAAGTCATTGTGGGAGGGTTGCAAGTCATGAATTCGATGCCCCATTTACAAAAGGGGCCTGCAGTAATGACTAGGTGTAGAAGAGCAGGTGGTGCTCGTGCTTTGTTGGCATAAATATGACATTTATCGCATCGCTTCATGGCATGAATGCAATCGTGAAACAATGTAGGTGAAAAGTAACCTGCGTTGATGATTTTCTGAGCAGTGGACATCCACGAAATATGGCCCCCGCGCACGCCGCTATGGCAGTCATTCAAGACTCTATCGGCCTCGTCAATAGTCAAGCATCGACGGAGTATGGTGTCAACCCCTCGCCAATATAAGATATCTCCGATGAGGAGATAGAAGGGGGAATGATGGAGGATACGGCGATGATCATCTCATGAGAGGTGGTTACTGAGATTTTGGGTTTGGAGGTAGACGAGGAGGTCTCCGTACCAAGGATCATTCGAAGTGATGTAAAAGAGATGTTCATCGGGGAAGTCAGTATTGACAGGGGCACTGGTAGTATCGGAGGGGAAGGCTGTGACGCGTTTGGTGAGGACAAGAGATTTATTGCTCTTAGGTGTTGAAAATTTGAGATCGTACTCTTGAAGGATAACGATCCATCGGGCAAATTTACCATTAATTTTCCGACGACTGAGAAAGTATTGCATGGGGTTGGAATCTACTATGACTTTGGTTGTGCGAAGCAGAATGTAATGGCACAGTTTCTGGACTGCGATAACGACTACAAGGGCTAGTTTCTCTTCGTGATTATACTTCAAAGGTGGCCCTGAGAGGTTCTTACTAATGTAGTAAATGGCATGCTCACGATCATCATCTCTTATTTGAATGAGAACTCTTGCTACTGAGATGGATGATGCTGATATGTAGAGGATATAGTCTCGATTATAGTCAGGTGAACTAATTAAAGGGGCGTTGGAGAGTGCCATTGTAAGATCATCAAAATATTTTTGGGCATGTTCATCCCAGTGGAATGGGATGTCGTGGCATAGTAAGCGAAGGAAATCGTGTGCTTGAGTAGCATAGTCTGGGACAAATCACCTTAAAAAGTTAGCTTTTCCTTGTAGGCTCTGCAGTTGGATTAAATTCCAGGGGGGTGGAATTTTTGTAATGGCCTGGACTTTGAGGGGATCCACAGTAATACCTCTTTGGGAAATGATGAACCCTAGGAGGCACCCGACAGTGACGCGAAACACGCACTTAAGGGGGTTCAAGAGGATGTTGTACTAACGACACCTTTGGAAGATGATTCATAAATCATCAAGATGTTGAGTGAGTTTTTTGGATCGAGCTGTGAGGTTTTCCAAGTATGCAAGGATGATATGAGCCAGATCATGAAAAATGTATGTCATAGCCCATTGGAAAGTTGCGCCAACATTTTTTAGGACAAAAGGCATGACATGATATGAAAAAGTACCCCAAGGGGTGGTGAATGTGGTTTTGTATTGATCAGCTGGGTGGATTTGGATTTGGTTATAGCCATAGAAACCATCCATGAAGGATAAAGCCTCGTGGCCTGCACATTCGTCGATAATTTGATCAATGAAAGGCATTGGAAAGATGTCTTTGGGACATGCGTGATTGAGATCGTGAAAGTCCCTGCATACATAGATAGTGCCCTATTTTTTGTTAATGGGTACAGGGTTGGAAACCCATGAGGTATAGGAAATGGGGTAGATGAACCCAACATCACGTAATTTGTCAATCTCGATTTTGATAGCCACTTCTTTGGATGGGTGTAGAGGTCATTATTTTTGGCGAACCGGTGTGATATAGGGCCAGGTGTCTATGTGATGTTTGAAAATAGAGGGATCAAGGCTAGGCATCTCGGTGTATGACCAGGCAAAAATATCCCAGTATTCTTGGAAGAGGGATTTGTAGGCGGTGATTTCTTGAGGAGTGCATGCAGCGCCAATGGTGATTTCCTCGACAACTCCATTTTTGATGGAAATATCGATTTTGATGGTGGGGGAAATGTTGGTCATATTTCCTTCTTCAAAAGCGTCTGGGGTAGGGATGGGGTTGTTGAACCAGTCGATATGCCCTGATGGGATAAAATCCTTCTTTTCGACTGCGTATATGGGGTGTTGGATAGGAGATGTGAAGGCTTCATGTGAAAGGAAGAGCGCTCTATGGTGTAGTGCATCCCATGGGTAGTCGGGGGTGGTTAATTCCTCAAGTATGTTTATCCATAAACGGGTCGAGTACTACTCTCCCAAATGTTTACAATGTGAGGATATTTAAATTGACTATGGCTTATATAGGTTTTATTGAGCATATTAGTTCATTTATCATAATGCATTAAAACACATAAACATAAGTAAATGAACATAGAATAGACAAAAACACATGAAGGCAAATTAGAGAGAGACAACCGATGTTGATAATGGAGTTCACCCCTCCACCTCTGGGGCTACGTCTTCGGACCTGCTCCAACTGGAATGCAGATCTTCTATATTCCTTCTTCAAAGTGAGCTCTCAAAACTCTCTTACATTCAAGGACTATGGCTCTTCATTAGCTCAACACTATGGCTTTCAATAACTAATCACTCTCTCCTCCTTTTCAACATGGCTCACATAAGGAATATATATAGTTTTTCCTTACTCACTCTATAACTAAGAGCATTAATTACAAGATCCACAATTGTAGGATCTGATTACAAAGAAGGAAAAACAAGATCCTTAAAAGTAGGATCTTCAACCATCTTAGGCTTAAAAATGGAAAAGTCTCAAAACCACCCAAAGGCTTTCCAACCATGCCCTTGATTCTCTCAACCTACAATTGAGAAAAAAATGGCAAATTGGTGTGAGGTGGTTTCTCACATGAAAACCAATTTCCATAATTAATAAATGAATAATATGTGAGACAAATTTTCTCTCACAAATATTAATCATTTTAATTACAAGTGAATAATAATAAT
>SNQJ01S0054069.1:22469-42939 GCA_010110895.2 Picea sitchensis
CTCTCCTTATGGAAAATATGTCAATATATGCAGAGACGCCCTCAGAGCTCGATCCTGATCTTAGCATCGACGCGTAGGAGCTTCGAGAAGCTTTGGGGCTGTGGAATGGCAGGGGCTCCTTGCGCTGCCTCCATTCAAACTCCACGACTGTATCGAATTGAAGGATTGACCATCAATCGCTTGCTTCACGGGATCCACAAAATCACCCAGAAACAAATAATTTGCTGATGGTGGACGACCACCACACTCAAACAACCTTAATAGATCAGAATATTGTCCATGTATATCACCGCAGATCTTGATATTTCACGACACATAATGGATCCTTCGTCAATAAAAGGTGATCAATCAAAGTCCCTCCCAGTACACACCGAAATCCTTTCCAAAATCAGAGTAACCAATCATGACTTCTTGCTTTCCATCAATTCTGTTTCTGTACTAGTTTATTGAAAACAATCTAACCAAAGCAGCAGGAGAAAACCTCTAGATCTGCAAGCTTCTCAAATAATGGTACAACACGTAATGGTTTTTTCACATGGCATTCCCGTTGTAATAACTCAACCACTAAAACATCTGATGCTACAGTTTCCATTGAAATAATATAAGCTCCAAAATTGTCAGCAGGAAGCTCAAATATTACATTTAATGTGTCTAGAACATCTCGAACCTCATCTATCTTTGGGAGGTCCAGCCCAAACAAGGGACGTTTCCCTTGCAGTTCTGACAAGAGCCATGCTTTTCATTGTTCCTCTGACCACTCTTTGTAGGATCCAATGCCTAAATGCCTTGTAATTGCATCAACAACATCACTGTGTCTGTCAGATTCCTGTCTGATATCCAGCTTAACAAATGACAAACCGAATGTTGAAACTTGATGCATAAAATCAAGAAGACTTCCATCTGCAATTGGCTGGTCCCCAGTAGAACACAGTGATCGGTAACAAAGTTCAAGTGGCTCCAAAAACTCGTCAATATTTGGGTCCTGGAAAACAATTGACCTGTACTCCTTTGTAGCAACAACAACCATTTCATCCATCAGTTCACGCCACTCAGGCTTTGGTGCAACTGGAGGCCACATTCCATGCTCAAGAGTGGCAGCAGTAAATCGTTGGAGAGTTTCATTCCCAGTATAATCCTTCCCACCGAGGGAAAGGCAAGCAGAGAAATGGTGACTAGGGGCAGTTGGGAGGAAGATAAGGAAGGCTACGGTCATCGACCATATCCAAGATAAGAGGCAAATTTCTCATCCGGAGCCTGTTTGGCGTGATTTTCATGCCGTTGGGTTTCTCTTGTCCAGTCCTTCGCAATGATTCCATTACTTCTCGATTCCGAGTCGGGAGATTTTTGAGTGTTTTCCATCAAAAGAGAGATACCTGCCCCCATAAAACTCAAAATTTTGCAACATAACAGAAATAAAATTTATAGAAACATTATGAACTGCTTACCGAACCAGCACCAAGCACTTTCATCTCGTAATCGTTCTTTTCCAATGGTGGATGGAGCCTCCTTCTTCACATGCTCTTTTACATTCCGCTTGCTTGACTTGTGGTGAATTTCAGGGTGCAATTTTTCAACACTTCTTCTCCCAATGGCCACTGATTTTGCAGAAATTGTAGAAATTCCTTCGTTTTCTATTCAGATGTACATTCCTTGCAAGAGGATACGAAAGGTTCTTCTTCTTCTTCGTCTCACTTCTCATGGACACATCCGTCTTCTTAACCCACATTTTCTTTGTTTGATGCTTAACTACATCACGGTTAGAAGATCTATGGAAGTAATCATTTCTCTTATATGCAAAAGAAAAACTTGAATGACTATTATACCTTCCTGACTTGTCCTTGAACTGATGAGGACTAACTGTCTTGATTCCCTTCTTGGAATCTGGTGATGAAGAGATGGCTTTCGTTTCAACAACTTTTGAGCATTCTCCTTTCTCTTCATGTCCATAACCCAAGCTTGCAAATGGTTGTCTTGGTACAACCTCCAATGGTTGGGTGACTCCTTGACCATTAATGCCAAGTCCACCTCCTCTATACCCCATCTTCGTGAGGATCTTCATGACAACATTAGTTTCATATGGAGAGAAAACAAAACATGAAGAAACATCATATACCTCGGTTTGAGATGCAACATCCATCTTCTCAACCTTCTGCAACTTAGCCAATAACTCTTCTTTGTCTCGTAGCATCTCTTGAAGCTCCGACTTCTCCTCTTCAGCTACTTGCAAAAGTCTTCTCAATTCTGCATTGTCAGCTTGAATGTTGTCATTGATCTCTTGCAACTCTTGCATTCTTTAAGCGTGCTTCGCTCCTCTGCCCATCCTGCAAAGCAGTCACCTGCTCTGATACCACTTGATCCGTAAACGAGTCGAGTAGTACTCTACCGAATGTTTACAATGTGAAGATATTTAAATTGACTATGGCTTATACAGGTTTTATTGAGCGTATTAGTTCATTTATCATAATGCATTAAAACACATAAACATAAGTAAATGAACATAGAATAGAGAAAAACACATGAAGGCAAATAAGAGAGAGACAAACAATGTTGATAACGGAATTCACCCCTCCACCTCTGGGGCTACGCCCCCAGACCTGCTCCAACTGGAGCACAGATCTTCTATATTCCTTCTTCAAAGTGAGCTTTTAAAGCTCTCTTACATTCAAGGACTATGGCTCTTCATTAGCTCAGCACTATGGCTTTCAATAGCTAAGCACTCTCTCCTTTCTTCCTCTCCTTTCAACATGGCTCACATAAGGAATATATATAGTTTTTCCTTACTCACTTTCCAACTAAGAGAATTAATTACAAGATCCACAATTGTAGGATCTGATTACAAAGAAGGAAAAACAAGATCCTTAAAAGTAGGATCTTCAACCATCTTAGGCTTAAAAATGGAAAAGTCTCAAAACCACCCAAAGACTTTCCAACCATGCCCTTGACTATCTCAACCTACAATTGAGAAAAATGGCAAATTGGTGTGAGGTGGTTTCTCACATGAAAACCAATTTCCATAATTAATAAATGAATAATATGTGAGACAAATTTTCTCTCACAAATATTAATCATTTTAATTACAAGTGAATAATAATAATGCATGAAGTAGTTTTCCCACAAATGCATAATTAAATGCATGAGAAATAAAACTCAAGAAAGCATCATTTAAATCCACTTAAACACTTTTGTTGCCACCTTAAAATCAACATGGCGCAAATTAAGAAGTTCTTTCATGTGCGGAGATCCATTCAGATCATTCAAGCTCCATGAAGAAAGCAACAAAACAAAGGAGTTATGCATAAGTTCTCAAAGGAAGGAATCATGAATCATAAAGGAATGAATACATAAGACCTTCTACATTTAGGCAACAAAGAAGCTTCAACCATTATGAAAGGAACAACCAAAGAGAAGATCTTGATCAGCCAAGGAAAAATTACAGAAGGAATACACCACAAAGAAGATCATTCACTCCCAGGTATGTAAATTTATTTTATGGTCATTTTTTTTATTGTACTGACTTTGGACATAAGGTTGCATATTGCAAGACTTATGAAAGAAATGCTCAAACAAGAAAAGCTTATGTGGCCCCACATGAAATTGAATGTTACAAGTTCCATAACTATGGACACATAGCTCGTGATTGTAGAAGTGTGATAAAGCCTCCCATGAAAGAAAATATTGATAACATATACAAGAAGGCTTGGAAAAGAAGTGAAGAAAAATAAGATCAGGTAAATGAAGAACATTTCCAAGAAATCGTACTTACAGGATTTGCAGTAACACAAGATCATGATGAATTCACAGGAAAAGAGGAAAGTATTAGAATTCAGGAAGAGGATAAAGAAGAAGCTGTCATAACTTAGGATGATTACAAAATTCATAAAGAGGATGAAGAGGAATATGTATCCATAGATGAAGAAGAAGAAGATTACTCTGCATTAGAGCATGTATTGTTCTGAGCCATCTGGCTTGGAGACTCCCAATAAATATGTATATTGAACAAGCATAGTCCATGCAGTAGATACTACAAATCAAAGAACCATATTTCAAGAAATATGAAGTGTTTACAGAGACAGGTTCATAATAGTCAAATAGAAGAAGTACAAAATGGAAGATTGATCGAGAAAACAATATTTGCACATAGGTGTTAGTTGGAAGTTGCACGTATGTACTCAGACAAAGATATCTTCAGTACATGTTGTTCCAAACATGCAAAGTTTGGTTTGTAGATAGAGAATATCAATGGACATATTTTTATTCAGTCAGATAAATAGGAACATGTGATGATCAGTTGTAGTGTATTCAAGAGAAGTCTTTAGAATGGTATAGTGACAGATGATTCAACATTGTGGACAATTGAGTAGTAGGGTTATGAAAAATTTGAGACATATGGACAAACATGGATTCGTGAGATGTTTAGTAGCTACAGGAAACATGGGTAAGATGCATAACAACATATTTACAAGTGGAATCAGTTGGTCACATGAACGAAAGCAATTAAGGCACAACTGAATAGGGAAAGAGAAATAGTTAGCATAAGCTATATCATCCGAAGGAGATTGTTGAACAATATGGTCAAGTGAACAAGACAATTAAATAAAGAAATCAAATTTTGAATGCCTTTTATATATTTCAGCGAAATTCAAGAGGAAGCACCAATGGACAATAAAAAACACTAGAAGAAAGGAAAGGAAACATATACAGGTATCCCTACATTGATCAACATCTTACAGGAAAGTCAAGGGAAAAAAATTGTCAGTGAGAGAGATCCAGAAAGGAAGATCAATAGAATGTAGTCAGGGGGAGACATACCCACAGGGGGAGATATTATTTTTCCCATGATTGGTTAGAGAAGGTAGAGTATTAGGAAGAGACATATCGACAGGGGGAGTTACACTTTTTTGTCAAAGAGGGAGAGAAAGAACAAACACATGATTACAGGGGAGTAGCCCCAAGAGGAGACACCCTTTTCCATTGATGTCAAAGGGGTAGAGATAGAAACATTGATGAGGAGTGATGATAACAGGGGGAGCATGAGCACACGTGTTTCCATGTCTAAGTGTTTCCATCAATTCCAATGGGGGAGATTGTTGGACAGTTGGTTTGGATAGTTGGTTGTCATTGATGTCAACCCTTGGAGAGTGATATTGGAGATTGAAGTCAACCGTTAGATATTGAATTCAACCCTTGGATAGGTCCATAGATGTTGGATAGTTGATTTCCATTTGTATGATCGAGATTGATAATGAGTTAGTTGGGTACATTTAATGTAGTCTACATGTAGCCCCGAAGGTGTGGTTATGGGACCCAAAGTTGATTGAGGAATATGGACATGAAGGACAATGAAATTGTAGGTTCGACACACATAGATGGATATTCCTTGTCATGGAGTTTCCAGTGATATGTGGTACTCCATGTGGTTCCTCATGGTTAGGGAGATATGGACTTGTAAAGTTGGAAGCCCCAAAGAGTGGTCAAGAAGCCCCTAGTTGGTTACAAGTCTTGGTGAAATGGTAAAGTGGTTGTAATAAGAAACCCCTAAAATAAGGAGAGATGTTACTTAGAAAAATTATATAAACACCTAAAAGAGTCATTCACAAGTACATTAACACACGTATTCATTGATTATCTTTCTTGTGATCTAGTGATCCTTTGTTAAGGTTGTGACAACATATTTTGAGGCAGCAAAGGTCTGAAGGAGCGGAAGTTTCAGAGTTGCAGAAAACAAAAAAACCGTAGTTTCTGAGGTATCCGCAAGTTGCAAGTCAGCAGGGCATGTATGTACGTGGGACGTAATGGAGGAAAGTGTGGATATATGCAGGTTGTAGAAGAGCTAGTTGTGTATATGTAAAAATGCTTGTGAAAGGTTTTGAATGGATGTTGGTACTAGGTTGTTGAGAACAGTGGAGGAGTTACAGGTCAGTTTATAGTACAACAAGTCAGCTACAGGATCATAGTTAAGTTTTAAGGGTTATGGTTATGATGTTATGGTACATGCAAAATGATGATAGTATGTGATATGGTACATATTGGTGATGTTATGATACATTGATTAGAAGCATTATTTGCTACTTTGGTGTATGGTTTGGTCAAATGTTATGGTGCATACTTGAGGCTTATCTCATGGTACATGGCATGATTGAGATTGATATAGTATATGGTTGAGACACTTGTTATGTTTGATGTGTATGGTTGGCACATGGTATGGGACAAGATTGATACATGGTATGGTGTTGATGCACATTATTGATGTACAAGGTTGAGGCATATGGTACAGGTATTGGTGCATAGTTGATGCACGGTTTGGTACAGGTGTTAGTGCATGGTTGATGCACTTGTTATGGTATTGGTTGATGGTTTGATTTACATTGTTGATGGTTGAGTCATATAGTACATGTTTTGGTGCATGGTTGATGCACAGTTTGGTACAAATATTGGTGCATAGTTGATGCACTTTTTTTGGTACAGGTTGTGGTACACAGTTGATGCTTGGTATGGTACATGTTGATGTTTTGGTACATGCTTTGGTACATGATTACTGGTATGTTGGTGATATTTGTACTTGCTTGGTAGAGGCATGTGTTGGTGATGTTGGACATCTATTTGACAGGTGTCCTTGGTATGTGATCCGTGTGATAGGATCTGGTTGAGTATCGATGATAGTGACAGGTTCGACAAGTTGACAATGATAGGTTTACAGGTTACAGGTTGATGTGACAGTGGAAAAGTTTGTGATAGAGAAAATTGGTCTACACTTTATTTCGGGGCAGCAGGACGTGGCAAGGAAAGGGGGTTGTAGCCTCCATCTAGTTGAAGCTAGAGAATCAAGGAGTTAGAGCTTCCTTCAGGTTGGAGCTTGAGAACTAGGTGGTTGTAGCCACCTTCTGGTTGGATCCGGAGAACCCAGGGGGTTGTAGCATCCTTTTGGTTGGAGTAAGGGAATTTAGGGAGTTGTATCTTCCTTTAGGTTGGAGCCTGTAAATAGGGGGTTGTAGCCTCCTTCGAGTTGCAGCTAGATAATTGGGAAGTTGGTGCTTCCTATGAATGAATTCTTGATATATATAAGAAAGCATTATGTGGTTTTCTCCCATTTGGGTTTCCACGTAAATACTGGTGTACTATGTTCTTGATGTGATGATGCTTATGATTACATGCTTATGATGTATGATACATTGATGATAAACTATTGAACATTGTTGATAAAGTGAAAGAATATGTATTTTCATTTTAATTTTCTTATTTAATTTCATTTAGTTTCATGTGAGTTTCATTTTTTAACTTAATTGTTTCATTTTCCCCCTCACCCATTAGAATTCAACTTAATATTTCATTAAGGTTCTCCCCAAGCTTCTTCTTATTGGTCTTCACCTTTACTTCATGGTAAATTCCCATTGGGAATTACCATTAAGACACACCTACTATATTCATGGAATCCCCTCCTCCCATCCTCCTGAATACCTTGGAACAACATTTGTATTATTATATCATATTTTCCAAGACCTATCCTATCGCGATTAATCTCCCCTTTTCTCTTCGGTGACCTCCTTCCCCACCCATTATTATATTAATATTTGGCTATCAAAATGATTATCCATTGGGATGACCCCATTAAACTCTCCACTTACCACTCTTAAGTTGGCTTCCAATCATCGAGCTCTAATGAGGTGCCATAGAAGAGGTTTTACCATGGGAATGGGTATCCATCGGTGTTATAACCCTAAATTGCACCAGACATGCATACCTGGCATCAGGCCATCTTACTTGCTATCTTTGCAAGCCATCATTGAACAACTCTTCTAAAAAACCATTTTCTTGAAGATGTATGCACCCTGCACCACTACTGCCTGCGTACACACACTTGCTACACCATTACAGCCTGCGTACACTCACAAAAAGCACGAAAAAAAAATGGCAATGGGATACTGGCTTTTGGGCCGTTACTAATCTTTTGACCACCTATAGCTGGTCACCCAACCGAATACCTAGATTTTTGCCTATAAAAGAAGGTGTTGGGGTCCCATTTCAAAAGGAATCACAAGAGAAAAGAAACTCTGCCAATTTCAATATCCCTCCTTTTCCCCAATATTTTGCAACCACATTGTGAGTTTGAGCCAAAATTCCCTTTTTCAGCCCTTTCTCCTCCATTGCAAATCCTTGCCATTTCCCTAGAGAGAACTGAAGAGGAGAAGAATACGTGGAAGCAGTTGGTGCATGGTGAAGAGGATCCTAGGACCGAGTTCGAGGAGCAGTTTCCGGTCTCATATTGTAATCGACTTTGTGAGATTAATATAAAGAAATACTTTTTCTGTCCCGCCAAATGATGTGTTCAATCTTCATTATTTATTTGCATTTTGGTTATGATATCTAACCCACTAATCCATATGTAGAATGCATGCTTGCAGTTTCTTGTTTGTCTTTTGATGAATGTGGGTTAGCCTTGGGAGGAGACATGCAGTCAGGAAACAACCAAGCATAAAGGGATCGACACCGGCTGCAGAGTTGAAGGTAGGACTACCAGATCCCGATACTTTTCTTTTTATGTATGATTGTGGGGTAATGTCAGGATAGTTGTTAAAAGTAGGAGACTTTAGATGGTTATCTCTGCTTACACTTTAGAACCCTAGTGTAGTCCATAGGGGGTTTTCCCGCTTACATTAGAATTGGCGACTGTACTGGGGAAACCCTCTAGGGTTTTTAGGGGATATTCTTTTTGGGTGCTTTAATTAGTTTAATTACTTTTTCTGAGTTTTTGTAAGTGTCTGTGTCTTTAAGGGATTTTGGTATTCAATACCAGTACTCCCTTCCTGGTTTGCTTGAATATTAGTTTTCATTTTTCGAGAAGTTACACAGGTGTACGCGGCCTATAGTGGGTCTGCACGCGTACATATGCACCCTACCTTTCGACAACCCACATACATATGCTGGCTGTTGAAGTGTCAGTAGTGTGCCTGTGTTGAGAAAATATGTTTTAAAGAAGGGGAAATAATCCTCTTCCCTGTCAGAAGTCATACTTCTCAGGGGTTTTCTTGATCTAGTAATGGTCTCTGTTATGGCAGTCTATAGTTTAGGTCTGACCTCAGTTTAGCTTATTCTTTAAAAGATTTCTTGTGTTTTTCTGTTAGGGTTTCAGACAAGTCTGTGAGTCTTTTCTGATCAACCTGTTGGGTTTGGTTGATGACTCCCTGCGATCGACAGTGGGGCCAAAAGTCATTTCTTGGTCTTGTATTGTCTTCACTTTTTCCTTTTGCTTGCTTTAGAAGAAAAGAAAAATAATTTATTTTCAAGTTTCTTATTTTGAAATAAAAAAAAAAAAAATCATTTCTTTTTTTGGTAAAAGTAATTTAGGTTAGTTGCTTTATTTATCAAGGAAAAAGAAAGTTTTCTTAAGTTCTTTATTTGAATACTTAGGACATTAAGTAGTTCATAGTCGAGCGAAATCTTGTTTTAAGTTTTTCTTTTCAAAGATCTAAGAAAAATAGCTACGAAAAGTTTAGTGAAAGAGGTTAAATTGACAAATCTTTATTTGTGAAGAAGAAGTAGTTTGTTTTCAGCTTCATTTTATGCTTTTCTCTTTTGTCTCTTAAAGAACATCACTGGTTTCACTTCCATTCCCTTTGAATTAAGACATCCACTAAAATTAACGCTTAATCAAAAGTTATTAGACTTTGTATTTGTAGGGTCCATCAATTTAGTCTAGGCTAGAGCCTTGATATAGGATTGGAGAGGAAACTCTTCAAGGCTACAAAAACAAACATAGGAGTCTATGCTAGGGAGTGTTTGAAAGTAAAATAACCATGAAAGTTATTCGGGACCCCCCTCTAACACAGAGGCTAAACATGAGGTCGCGTGCAGAAAGGTAGAGGAGATAACCCCCCCAAAGCCGGACCAAGTGTAGTGGGGAACACATATAGAGGGATTATCATGGGATTCCGTTGATCGCATTTTCCACGAAGCTTTGTGGGTCTTGAATTCGTTCGAGGTCTTCAACCATCTTCCATAACACTTGCTTTCGATACCCTTGATATGTTTCGGGTTTGTTACCCTTCTCATTGCGGTCCACCCAACTATCGACTATACCCGCCTGCTGATTGTTCGTGCGCTGGCAACCTAGTTGCCTTTATCTTAGTGACTTACATAGGTGACTGCGGGGGTATACCACAATATGTAGGGCATAAATCAGGCCACACTTTGCATAGTATACCCTGAGGGTGCTTCCGTATTCGAGTTGCGCTTGCACCGGTAAATTGCTCTAGCATTGGTTGGTGTAATTGTTCTTCCAACTAGCTAGTGATCTACTTGTCTTATCTCATAGGATATTTTTCTAGTGTGTGATAGTCTTTAACATTAATAGAAAGCCCTAGTGTGTCATTGATCTTCTCACACCATGGACGATTCGGAGCTCCGTCGATTGCGAAGGCTTCTTACCCTGCCAACGATTGATCTGGAGCCACCCCCTCCACCGCTAAGGTAAAGAATAGACCAACAAGGGTCTTTTGAGGTGACCAACCCACAAGAAACTGTGCCTGACCCACCTCCGAGAGGAGAACATTTGATTCCGGAGGAACCAACCATTTTTGACCTTGGAGCGGAAGCTCTTGGTCCGTCTAACCCTCCGTTCACCAATCTATCGGTGCCCATCGTCATACAGGTTCACCCTTATGAGCATCAAGTAGTGTCACAAGCAACGATGGAGACAAATACTGCTACTTCTTTAGGGAATCCTCATACTCCCTCTATGGCTGTCACTACAGAGGTTTTCGGCCTCCTAAACAACCGTCGCCAGTTCGGACCACTATGGTCTCGACCGCCTCTACCTTGGGAAATGGTCTGATTTTGTTTATGGTGGAGATCACTGCTCCTTTCACCCAGAGTGAGACATGCCCTCCATTCTCATACGAGATGCTTAGCTTCGATACAAACTCTGTCCTTTCCTACTCCACTGTACATAATTTAGGTCTGGGGGCAGGGAGCTCGAATGATCCTCTGCAAGGATCCATGGGGGGCATGTCAGCTCCCTATAACGCTTTCCCTTACGGAGGGGATCATATACCTCCTTTTTTCCCTTCGCTCGACGGTGCTCACCAACACTCCATCGGGTCAAACGTAAACTATAGTTCATTTGGAGCAGGTAGTCAAGGAATTCCTTCTTATAACATGTCGGTAGGTTCGACACCATTCTCTTTGTTCTGTACATTTGATAAGAACACATTCTTGTCAATTGTCATCTCGACCGGGGGAAACCCCGGTTATGGACAACAAAATCCTATGCAAGGTACTATTCCTGCACAGGGGGCAAACTCAGGAATTCCTTCCTCACAAGGACCTTGGAACCCTTGGCAGAGATAAATTCCCTTGTCAAGGATGTCGACCAGGGGAAACCCCTTCCATAGCCAATGGAACCTCGGGCAAGGCTCATGACCTATGCCCGTCGGATCGATAGGGGGCAACCCTTCCCAAAATCCTTGGAATACAACATAAGCCCAACCTTCTACGTCCTATTATGGGAGTCAGCCGATGACGTCTCAACAAGTGAAAAACCTGTACGCTGGTCACGACCATGGTTATTACCAGAACCCTGGCCAACAACCTAACGTTTCCTAGCAACCTGGTGCCAGCCAAACTCCAGGCTCATTTTTCCCTGGTTATAATCAACAACCCAAATTACCGTTTCTGGCAACTTTTCACTTGCCAGACTTGACAAAGTTATCAAATGACCCCATCTGTCACAATCCGCATTGGCCTCCTATGGAAACCAAGTTGCCTTCAGACATTCCAAAGTTTGAAGCTAATCCTAATGAATATCCAGGTGATCAGGTGACTACCTTCCATTTATGGTGCTCGTCCAACTCTTTGAGAGACGACTCCATCCAGTTGTGTTTGTTTCAATTCACTCTCATTGAGAGTGCTGTGAAATGGTACATCGAGCTCGACCACTCAAGATACTCTACCTTTGGTGAATTGGCAATGGTTTTCTTAAACCATTTTCAATTACCTGTGAGATATGACGCTGACACCGAGTTGATGGGCAACTTTGAGCAAACAAAGGCGGACCATATCTCAGATCACATCTGAGAATGGAGACGCTAGAAGAGTTTAATAAAAGTACCAGTCCCACCAACATTCCTTCTTGAGTGGTTCCTTAAGTCTTTGGTACCTCAGTTATCTAAAGACCCTGCAACGCCGTGGGTCTTTTAAGAAGAAGAAGCGATAATGAGAGCTCAACAGCTAGAGCTAATTTACTCTCAGTCTAGTTTACTTTACGAAGTTTTTCCAGATGCACTGCGGTCGATACTTGATAAGACTAGACATAGATATGGACCACATGCCGATGGTATTATTGGTTCAATGCAAATTAAGCCCGCTGATCAGCTGTCAAATCAATTACAACAATTGTCAATACAACAGACAACGACTAGCCAGACCATAGATTCGGTTGCTCCCCCTACTCAAACGTTGGATTTACACAATGTGAAATCGACAAACTTGAAGGCCACCCAACAGCCTGACGGAAAGAAGAAACAGAGAAAGAAGCATAAGGGGGATAAGAAACCTACCAATAATGCTGGTGAGGGCAACACAAAAAATAAAAATTCTAAGTATCCGTGTAATATTTGCATGGAAGACCATCCGACTCATCTGTTCCCTTGGCTTGCGAAGGCCCATAAGTTATTGGTACAAAAACAACCTTCCGTGTTAACAAACCCATTTCCACATGGGCAAAATTTAACTCAAGCCTCTTCGAGCATGGAAGGGGGCAGTCAGGGACCCCCTCCATCTTCGAGTAATCCTTCGTCCGCGAATGTGTATATGATGAAAGGTAATGTTGATATAACAACTAGGACACATGACTACGGAATGTCAAACACCTCTTAGAAGGGTAAAGAAGCTGAAAACCCATCTCTTCCTCTCCAGATTGAGAAGACGTTGGGAGAAACAATGACATGCATCCCAAAATGTGCATTCAAGAAAGATTCCCACAATCCAAATGCAAGGGCCACCGAGAAATACTCTGTGGTGGAGGATTTGTCTCAAACCCCTTGTGCAATGTCCGCTTTGGAGGTCCTCCAGAGATGCCCTTCCCAGAGAAAGGCTCTGTTAGCTGCCTTAGGATCTGCTGAGACTTGTAATTTGGGAATGATCATGCTTGATGCGACTGACTTAAAACCTTGTCTCCCTTACCATGTGGCGTTTCAGATAGTAGTGGATTACACCACAAAAAATTTTACTCAGAACATTTTCCGCACGGTAGTTGATGAGGGCACCTTGACATGCGTGATGTCATTGGCATGTTGGAAGGCCATTGGCCAACCCATTTTGTCTCCATTACCTACTCTTCTTACAACTTTCGACAGTCGTTCGTTTCGACCACATGGAATCATCCCCTCTTTCCCCATGTAGTTAGGGGGGAAGACCATGTGCGTTGAGGTTGAAGTGGTCAATGCATCTCTCGACTACAATATCTCGTTAGGAAGGAGTTGGATCTTTGTTATGAATGCAGTGGTCACTACATTTTTCTGAGTCTTGTTGTTTCCACATGAGGGCTGGATCATGTCCATTGATCAATTGTCTTTCTCCCATCCTGACCCTTCATCGGGGGAATCCATGGTCCCGATGATTGATAACCCTCAACCCGACATCGTCAACATAGGGGTTGGTTTGTGCCCACCTTTGATGCATACTTTTGATTACTCGCATCCTTTCGATGATGTTAAGTTCATATCGGTGGTCCCCGACCAGTCTAAGGTTGAAAATTTTCAAGTCTCATCGTTTCGTACGACTTACTTTAATGATCCATGGACTCTTCCTTCCCCATTAGCCAAGATGGAAAGGATAGGGCACCATAGAATGGCCATGCCTTTGTCCGCGATATAGGTTGCATACTCTATAGTCCAACAAGCTTTCGTCGATCCCAATCCGACTCCCGCATAGGAGTTAGATCCAGTTCTCGAGCCTATTTGGGATCAAGGTTCCCTCACCTATACTGATTCTTTAGACTTAGTATTTCCCTCAGATGACGTGATTATTGAGGCAATGACTAGTCCATACAGACCCTGGGATGATCTCCATCACAGATCTTATTTCCTCCCAGAGTTAAGAAGAATTGAAGCATGTGAATTCACTTTGACTATGACTAGAGATAGGTCTTGTCCTATCAATCCTTTGGCTACGCACACAGTTTACACTAAAGGAAATATGGAAACCATTGCTAAAATGACACCTATTGATATCTCCAGAACCCCTAGAGTTGTGTAGAATGTCTCCATTGGAGCGGAATGCTCCCCTAAGAAGATTCGAATCTATAAGGACTTATTTAAAGAATTTCGCGACGTGTTTGCCTGGTCTTACGAGGAAATTCTAGGCATAGATCCAAGAAACATTGAACACAAAATCATGATGTATCCTGATGCTAAGCTGGTCCGGCATAATCTTCGTCCAGTTAATCCTAAGAAATCAACAACTATCAAGGATGAAGTAGAGAAACTTCTTGAAGCTGGTTTCATCTACCCCATCCAATTGAATCAATGGGTGTCAAATCCCATTCCAGTCAACAAAAAACAGGGTATGATTCGCGTATGTACGGACTTCCGTGATTTGAACAAGGCTTGTCCAAAGGATAATTTCCCCACACCATTTATTGACCAGATAGTCGATGAATGCGCAGGTTGTGAGGTCTTTTCTTTCATTGATGGTTTTTCGGGATACAATCATATACAGATCAAACTCGAAGACCAACACAAAACTGCTTTCATTTGTCCGTGGGGTACATTCGCTTATTCGAAGATACATTTTGGTTTGAAAAATGCTGGAGCTACTTTTCATGGGGCCATGTCTTTTGCTTTGCATGATATCAAACACATAGTCGAGGCTTATCTAGATGATTTAGAATCACGATCTTGTAAGAGAGTTGATCATCCCACACATCTCCGACTTATCTTTGAGCGATGTCGCTACTACCAGATTCGCTTGAATCCAAACAAATGTAGTTTTTACGTGACGTCGAGTCGTCTGCTAGGTTTCATAGTTTTGACAATAGGGATCATGGTAGATCCTCTAAAGGTTGAGGTGATAGTTCAATTTCCTCCCCTGTGCACAGTCCCCCAGCTTCAGAGTTTGCAGGGAAAATCAAACTTCTTACGATGTTTCATCGCAAACTATGCCGATATCACAAAGGGTTTCATGCGTTTACTGAAGAAGGATGTTACTTTTCATTGGGATGAAGCCGCTTAGCACTCTTTCAAAGCGTTGAATGTGCCCTCACGTATTCCCCTCTACTTCGGCCACCCAATTATAATAAAGATTTCTTATTATACTTGGCCGCTGTGGAGTCGACCATTGGTATGGTCTTGGTTCATGAGGATGATTTGTTCGAAGAATACGTGATTTATTACCTGAGACGAGGCCTGGTTGGACCAGAACTCAATTATTCCCACATTGAAAAACTTGTGTTGACAACAATTCATGCTATCCAACGGTTCCGTCATTATATCTTGTTTCGCAAGACGACCGTCATTACCATTGTGAATCCGTTTCAATACGTGTTGATGTGACATGTAATCGGTGGAAATATTAGTAGATGGATAGTTATCCTCCAAGAATTTGACTTGGATTTTGTTTCGACGAAATCCAAAAAGTCGTTGGTCTTCACGGAACTCATCTCGGAACTTCCGGTCGAATCAGGTGATGTTATACCCAAGGAGTCACCTATTAAAGGAGATGTGTTTTTGATCGCGTCTTTGGACCCCTGGTATGGAGATATACTAGTCTATCTCTAGACTTTGAAGTGCCCCACCTCTGCTTCTCGTGATGAGTGTCACCATATACACCATCAGGCCAAGAACTATCTCATACTCGAGGAAACTCTATATCGTCGAGGTGTAGATTGCAGCCTTCGCCGGTGTCTCACTCATGACGAAGCATAAATCATGCTTAACGATTGCCACACTGGAGCATGTGGCAGTCATTTTTCTGGGTTGGAAATAGCCCAAACGATTCTATGAGCCGGTTACTTTTGGCTGACATTAATCAAAGATTGTGTTGAATCGATCAAGAAGTGCCACCCGTGTCAGATCTTCTATCGGAAGATGAGGGCACACCCCGCTCCCATGTTTCCCATCATCACAGTTGGTCCCTTCACCAAGTGGGGGATTGATTACACTATATGCAACCCCCCTTCAGCAAGGGGGCACCATTATATCATCGTAGTAATAGACTACTTCACGAAGTGGGTCGAAGCTATGCCAATGTTTAAACATGACGACGAGACAACAACTCTCTTTTTGTTTAACTAGATAATAACAAGGTTCGACGTCCCAAGAGAGATTGTCACTAACCATGGAAGTCAATTTCAGAATAAAATAATGTCCGAGTTAATGTCAAAACTTGGGTTGAGGCAGGAGCATTCATCACCCTACTACCCACAAGCGAATGGTCAGGTGGAATCTGTGAATAAGTCCCTTAAGACTATTTTACAACAAACATTCATTTCGGCCAAGTCAAATTGGCATTTGATGTCGTTCTTGACATTATGGGCCTATCGAACATCTGTTAAGACTGCAATCGGTTTCTCACCTTTTCAACTCATTTATGGGTTGGAAGAAGTCTTGCCTATAGAGTGCCATATCACATCCATAAAGTTGGCAGTACAGTTATTTCCAGACACTTAACCACTTGAGCATCACTTATTATATCTTGAGAAGCTCGATGAGCAGCGTCGGGATGTAGCCTTGGCCAATGACACTCACAATAAAAAAGTCAAGTGTCAGTATGATCGGTCCATTTGTCCTCGGATTTTCGCTGAAGGTGACCTTGTCCTGGTCTATGACCAAGATAAGGATCCCCTGGGGGTAGGCAAGTTAAAACCCATGTGGTTCAGACCTTTCATAGTGAAGGAGGTTCTAAATAAGGGCGCTTATCCTCTGGTGGATTTTGAGAGAAATGCTTTGGCGGAGCCTAGAAATGGGATCTACCTCAAGAAGTATTACTTGTAGGTGGGTCGCCTTAGGTGACTTCTTGTACATATGTATAGTTCTTATACATTTTCTTTTTTTAGTTTTTGTCTTTTTGGTTTTATGGATGTGTCATTTTTGATGTCATATTTTTTACTATGGTAGATGTCAAGTGAATCAGAGGTGTTCGTTGGGTTTGCGTATGGCGCTAACCGACACACTCAGAGGCTTGCTTCCATAGCTTGGGTCATTTTCACACCTCAGGGCCAGTTTCTATCTTCAGGAGGTATCTGTTTAGGTGACACCACAAATAATGTTTCCGAATACAACACAGTCTTAGAGTTTCTTCGTGACGCTTTGTCACATGGTATCTCTCACCTACGGGTCTACTTAGACGCTCAGCTGGTTGTGTCTCAGTTAAATGGGGTTTACCATGTTTACGATCCTACTCTACATCGACAGTTCCTTAGGGTACGTCTCTTAGAACTAAGCTTTTATTACATTACGTATATCCATGCTCCTAGGAGATTGAATGAAATCACAGATACTCTAGCTAATCATGTATTAGATTGGCATATCGCACACATGTAAAAAAAACACACACACACACACACACATGTAAATACATTTGTAAATAAATGTAATCCATAAGAAAGAAAAATATGTAAATACTCATATATATATCAAAAGTATCAGAGTACATAGGTGGGCGCAAGTGCCTCAAAAATATATGTCTAGTAAGAGTCACGGGGCTTATGCCCTAAAAAATATACAAAAGGTGCCCTCGACACGTAAGTAGTCCAGCCTAGCTAAGGGCGGGGCCTGTTGGTCCTGCCGTAGTGAACAAAAATGCTTTCCAAATGACGGAAGGGTTGGATCCAGGTCCATGGTACCCCAACTACGTGAGGTTGCATCAACGGTGGGAGATCCTTGGTCTCTACCATAGGGATTGTATGAGTGAGAGCGATGAGGTTCCACTCCACCCATCTCAATACTCTCTCAGCCTCTCCGACTGGAGGTCCCTCTGCTGCTGCTGCTGGTCTGGCGGCTGCGGATGGTCCTACCTCTGGTCAAAGACGCCGCCTGGTCCTTAAGAAGTTTGCTAGACTCACTAGTCCCACATCTGTACATAACAAATACATAGTTGTTAGATACTCTGATACACATAAAAATTATATATATATAAATAAATAAATAAAAAAATAAATTTGAAAAACAAGCATACCTATCTCTCCTCGATCATTTATGGGAGGTACGGGCATGTCCGGATCCCTGGAAAAGTTGATCCCGACATAGGGGTAGTCCTCTATTGTCAGAATTTTCCATTCTCACCAGTTAAAAAACTTATCATCGAAGGCCTCTATGGTCCTTCTGCCCCCCTGTCATGGAAGCAATGCCGCCCATCTACATAATGCGGGGAGGAAGGCCTCAGTCCCTCGCACTGTCTCTCATGGACTAATATTGGGTACCCTCTTGAAGAAGAAAGAGCATAAAATAGTCATGAACCCAAAGTTTTTGTTATCCCGCACATGACACTCTATCACCTGTCTCTTCATGCATTCCATCATGATTGTGCTCCAGTCGAACACTCGTGCATTTAAGCACTGTACCGCACAATGCATATGGGCTCGGGAGGCCTAATGTAAGGCTGTGAATCTAGGGGTCCACCCAATAAGAAAAACTATCACTTGCAGTGATAGGTTGGAAATTTTGTGGATCGACACCTGAGAACCCATTTTATCTGTGCTAGCCTCGCAGTGTAGCCCGATCAATTTGGCTATGTTGTGAGGCCCAGGAGGAAAAGAACAAAGGTTGACTAGTTCCCCTCTCCTTGAGAGGCTAGTCAGAAAATAGATATCCTCAGTCATCAAAGCCAAGGAATGTTCCTCAAGTATAAATGCCTCGGCATCCGGGTGCTCCGGGTGCTAGTAATCTACTAAGGCGTTCAACAGCCTGGGTTGTGCCCTCATGAGTGGACACTTGAAGAATTTCAACAACCCGCATTGAGATAATACGACAAGAGAAGCAGGGTCTTCTGAGAGCCAAGAATCAATGCCTTCATGTTTCCTTTCTCTGCAATGGATGTACATCCTACAAATCGACAAGTTCAAAAGAGAGTTAAAACCTTATTTTTCAATTTTTTCCATGCACTTGAGGGTGTACGCGGGATGTGGTGAGCACATTCACGTATGCATGTGGGCAAGTTGTTTTCTGCCCATGGGCATACGCGGGCTGTCCTCAGACAGCTCACGTACACGCAGGGCCACACCTTTTTAAGAGTGTGCACCCACCCCAAAAAACTAAAATGAAGAAAAGGGAAGTATTGAATTGCAAGAGGGGTTGGTTTATACTTACTTGGTCCAAGCAAAAGTTCGTTTCATCCACTGAAGCTCCCGGAATCAACTTTTTTAGAAAAAAGGTGTTTTTGGCTTTTTGGTCAATTCTCAATTCACAATGGTGATAATGAGCTGCCAAGCTTCTATTTATAGACTTTTTTGGCCCTTTTTGTCATTTTTTCGAACCCTTTTGTCATTTTTTCTGGCTTGAAAATCATTTAGTATGGTTCTTGAGTTTCTTATGGGATGTTATGATACATGTTAATTTTTGCATTGGGAATTTTTTTTAGAGTTGGGTCATTTTTAGAAGGTCCTTTGGTAAAAAGTCGTTTTTCCAACTTTTTGCATCTAAGTTAGGTTTCTAGCTCCACTTTTTGCATCTCGTTGTCTTTTACACTTTGCCATAGGATCGACCCCACCGAGTTGCGACATAGAACTATCTTTGCTGCTTTAGAAGTGTCGTAATTTAGTGGTAGAGCTTACCTTTACATGGATACCCTAGTTAGATTCTCATTTTATTTGGCATCCATGTCGTCTATGTTGACTATAGGCTCGAGAGTCCTTACTAGTTTGTTTTGCTGGTTACGAGTTTGAGACTCATTTTCATGATTCATCATCACTCTTGAACTCACCCTCAGGACTCCCAAACAATGAAGGGTCTTCTTTTCAACCCTTTTCAAACCCTCTAAACATGAAAATATTTCCGAGCGATCTTGTTTCCCTTCATGCTCGTCAAACTAAAATTTGAAGGCACGTTTGTCCGGCGGTAGTTTACCCCTTTTTCGGTCCAAACGGTCAATTGTACAAACAAAGGTATACTCTAGGAACTTTGGTTCACTAGAAGAGTATTCTCAGGTATAATTTTAACCCTTTTTTGGGCCCGAGGGACTAAATTTATGAAAAAGGAACCCCCCATAGAATCCATATTTAAGCTCTTTTCATACTCCCTAAAAGTGAAAATATTGTCGAGTGAGATTGTTTCTTCACACTCGTTAAACTGGTCCAGAAGAACATCCTTTACGGAGTCCATAGTTAAGCTCTTTTTAGACTCCTTAAATATGAAAATATTGCCGAGTGATCTTGTCTTTGTCACACTCGTTAAAATGGTTTTGAATAGACGTCTTTTCGGTGCTAGTTTACCCCTTTTTTGAACCGAATAGACTACCTTCGAAAAAGGTACCCCCATGGAGT
>SNQJ01S0054069.1:63307-82927 GCA_010110895.2 Picea sitchensis
AGGTCATCCTAATGCCTGGACTAGGGGAATGGGATGGATGTATGGGAGATAAGATGTAAAGTGATAGTATGGTGGGAGCGGATGATGGCTCTTCAAATCCCCCCTGGTGGCTAACCAAAACCCATGAATACAAGCTTGCTAGGGCACCCTGTTAATCCCCCCAACAATGGTCAAGTAGGTTAGTGTAAGATCCAAGCAGTTATCAGAAATGTAAGGAACCTGATGCATATATAAGAAAGTTATAGCGATCAAACATGACACATACCATGATACCTAGACCAATTACCTCATGGAGCAAGAGTCTTCTCTGATGCAAATCCAAGCCGATGGTGATGGAAGATGCTACTTCTAACAGGACAAATATGGCGAAGAAGAAAAAAAGATGGGCCCTCCAGGGCCATGCTCAGGCCAATCCTGCTCTCAGTACTCCATGTCTAGGACCTGTGGGCCTCGAGACATGATCTCCTAGTTATCCCTAGAAGTCGGGGATAACATCTGGCTCCAACTAGGGGACATGTGATCACCGTAGAGTGCATGAGAACCTCAGCATCTATGGCATAAACCTGCAAACCTGCTCACACTTGAAAAGAAATATTAGCAACAAAAGGTGGGGTGGTATTGCCACCCCGCAAAATATAACATGTATACATATGGAATAAAACAATCAAGATGCATATAAGGAAACAAACAAGAAATGCAGATGGTATAATACACGGAAACGCCTACCTATTCATACCTACCTGTATAGTCATGTGTCTGGAGGGTAGTAACGCTTGATATGTAAAGTGTTTACTGGCAGTTTCAGAATCTCTCCTTCCATTGTCTCCAGGTTGAAAGAATTTGTACCTGCGCAACTCTCGATCTTATAAGGGCCTCCCCATAGGCTGTCAAATGTTTTGTGCATATCAGGTTTCTCTTTCCTTTTATCCCATAGTAGGACAAGATCTCCTTTGGTGAAACTTCTTTCCTTGGCTTTATGATCAAAAGTGTTCTTTATCTTCTCTTGGTTCCTTGTCATTTGACCCAAGGCATTTCTTCGTGTTTCATCTAATTCTATCAGCTGATTTATTCTTCCCTGGATTGCCTCTGCATCTATGTCATATTGTTGTGCGAATAGGAGGATAGGAATTTGTAGGTTTACAGGAATTTTTTCTTCAAATCCATGTACCAGCTCAAAAGGGGTTTTCCCTGTGGATGTCTTCGTTGTTATTCGATCTGCCCATACTGCATACTTTATTTTACTATCCCATGATTTTTTATTTTCCTCGACAACCTTTTTTAGGATATTCATGAGGTTCTTGTTGGTTGATTATGCTAACCTTGTGGGTAGTAGTTCAAGGAATGGGATAGGGTAATGCCATATTTGAAGCAAAACTCTACCAGAGCGTAGGAGTTGAAAGCTTTGGCATTATCTGTAGTGGTCTTGGAAGGGACCCCAAACCTGGTTATGATTCGATCTTCCAAGAAGTTCAAGACAACCTCTTCGGTGGCCTTATTTGTAGGAATTGATTCAACCCATCTAGTGAAATAATCTATAGCTGTCAAGATCCATCGATAGCCATTACTTGAATTGTCTTTGAATTCACCCACAAAATCCAGATCCCATTGCTGAAATGGTGTCTCCACTACTACTAGTTTCAAAGGCTGTGATGGAAGTTTTGGTTTGCCGGTAAAGTATTGGCAAGGTTGGCAAGATCGAACGTGTTGATAAGCATCTAAGAAAAGTGTCGGCCAATAATAACCATCCCTCAAAATATTATGGGCAGTAGTACGTGCAGAAAAATGTCCACCGCAATGCCCAAAATGCAATTCTTCCAAGATCTTCTTTGCCTCGTCCTTGTTTACGCATCGAAGTATAACGCCTTCAGGATTCTTCCACCCAAGTCCATCTTCAGTCAGGAAATATTTCATAGCCTTCAACCTCAAATCCCTCCTTTTGTAATCTACCAGGTGATCAAGGCAGGACAAGTTCTTCAGATAATAAACTATGTCAGAATACCACTCATCATGTTCTAGTTCACTGACTATTACATTCACCTGCTCATTCTCACCCATCTGTATGGCTTCTTGATTGCTTTCAGTCAGCATTTGGGCCAGACCTTGTCCCTTTATTATCTTGGTGGGTTTTATCTCTAAGTCATACTCCTAGATTTTTGAAACCCACTTTCCTCGAGTGCCCATACAGTCTTGTTGTGATAAGACATCCTTCACAGACGGGTACGGGACATAAGCCTTGATTTTATTGTAACCAATGTAATTTCTGAAATGTTTGAGGGATTTAACCAAGGCATAGGCCTACTTCTCTATAATGGAGTAGTTCAATTCTGAATCTCTTAGGACTTTGCTCATAAAGGCTACGGGATGTTCATAGTTGTCAGCATCTTTCTGCATCAATACACCTGCAATAGTGTCCTGAGATGCAAATGAGAAAATTATGAAGTCTCGCGAAAAGTCAGGACTAATCAAGATGGGGGCTTGGGAGATGGCATTCTTGATATCTTCAAAATATCTGTTAGTCTCATTTCCCCACCTGAAAGCTACATCCCTTTTTAGCAGAGCGCTTAATGGTTTTATCCTCTCAACAAAGTTAGGCACAAATCTACGGATGAAGTTGATTTTTCCCAGAAAAGATTGTAGGGATTTCTTGTTGACTGGAGGGCAGACATATTTTATATATTGGACCCTTTCGGGATCAATGGAGACTCCCCCTGGTGAGGCCACGTGTCCCAACAGTTTTCCCTCATCAATCCCAAAAATAGACTTATTAGGGTTTAGTGAGATGCCATACTTCCTACACCGTTCAAAAGCAACCCTGAGGTGGGAGAGATGGTCTTTCCTATCCTTGGACACAACTGTGAGGTCATCTTGGTAAATTTCTATGATTTTTTGTATAAGGTCCCTGAAGGAAAAATCCATTGCTCTTTGAAAGGTGGCACCCGCATTCATGAGGCCAAACGACATTCTCAAGTACATAAAAGTTCCCCAGGGCATAGTAAACGCAGTCTTGAGTTGATCCTCCCTTTTGAGTAAAGCTTGGTTGTATCCTGAGAATCCATCTAGCATAGACATCATCCCTGCCCCTGTGACTCGTTGAAGCAGATGTTCCATGTTTGGGAGGGCATAATTATCCTTTAACGACAATTGGTTGAGGTTGCAGAAATCAACACACAGGTGGATATCACCATTTTTCTTCCGAACAACTACCAAGTTTGACATCCAAGAAGAATACCTGATTGGGTCTATGATACCAGCGTCAACCATATTTTGAAGTTCCTTTTGTATCTGTCCAGCTAACTTCGGGTTGATATGCCTTAACTTTTGTTGAAATGGCTTAGCTCCTTCCACCAAGGGTATAGCATGTTGGATAACATATCCTCTATAGGCCTTTAAGTCATCATAGTTCCAGGAAAAGGTATCTATGAACTCCCTAATAATCTCCAGTATTTCCTTCCTCTCTTTCTCGGTAGTCCCCTTTCCTATCTTGACCATTCTCGGATCTAATTCAGTACCAATATTGAATTCCAAAGCCTCCTCAGCTTGTTTATTGGTTCTTTTTCCTTTGAAAACATCATGTCTGTCAAATAGGTTTTCTAGAGGAATACATCCCTTTGGTAAGGTATTGTTTTGCAGGTTGATGATCTCCAAGTCCATAGAATCAGCCAGGAAAGCAACTTGTGTATCTGTGAATTCTTTGCTATTTTCCATAAATCTGATAATTTGATCGTCGTCCTCAAAGACCTGCCAGTGCTCTAGATTGTTAGGGATAGAAGGTCTAAAAAAAACCTCCATTCTGCATAGATCGTGAAGAGGTACTTCACATGGTTGCAGAGTGGAAGCTGAGACAGCCAGAGAGTCAGCCACATGGTTTTCTTCTCGAGGAACAACTTCAATTGATATCTTTCTGAAGGATTTTGAAAGAGTCTGAGCTACATATCGATACTTCTTTAACTTCTCATTCTTAGTTGCAAATCTCATTAAAACTTGCGACACGATGAGATCTGAGTCACCTTTCACCTCCAGGATTGTGACGCCTTTATCGATTGCCAGATTGAGCCCCAGAATCAAAGCTTCATATTCAGCCACATTGTTGGTGCAACGGAATTCCAGCCTATATGAATGGTAGAAGACCTCACCTGACGGAGCTGTTAAGACTATTCCAGCACCTGATCCAAAGCTTGAGTGTGAGCCATCGAATTCTAAGGTCCAGATTCCTTCTGTTTCTTCAACTGTGTCCATATCCATCTTTCCTTCCTGAATGAACCAATCATTCAGACCACTATTGATGCATAAAAGTTGATCATCTATCTCATCGGGATTTTCAACTGGTGATCCAACAAAGGGTTCATTGTAGATGGTATAAAATCCTCCTTCAGGATGAGGGATGATGGCTCTAGACTGCTCTTTGTGAATGCTTCCATTCAAGTGTTCAATAAGGTCATTGCAGAGGATGATCCTGAAATTATTAATATCATTCACGACAACCACATTTATCAAGAAAGGAGCGTTGGGACAGGAGTCAAAGGCTACCTCGATATTGTTAATGATTCCCTTTGAGAAATTGTCTCTGGTATTTGCTTGTGAGATTTTTAGGCCCAATTGTTGCATAACTTCTTCTGTCATTGAGAAATTGTCTCTGGTATTTGCTTCAGGAGGATTTTAGGCCCACCTGTTGCATAACTTCTTCTCGGCCATTATATTGGTTTTGGGTCAGTGCAGGAGACAATTGTGGAGGAGAAAATCATAGACTCGGAGGGAGACGTAAAAAGGTTTGAACTCACAATTTTTGGAAATAGGGTCTCCCACTTGATGAATAAAAAAGAGAGAAGTCTTCAAGACACTCTGCTCAATAAGCCTTTGTGTGATGCATCCCTATCTTCTTCGGCCCTCTGGATGGGCCTCTTCAATGGAGGTTCTTGGGAAGAGATATCACTCTTATGAGAAAGACTCCATTTCCTTTAAGGAGCTAACTGACCGGAGGATGCTTGGCGGTTCGTGTTCACCATAGGTTCATTGCCTCGATCCCATAGTTCACAATTCATACTTCTTTGTTCAATGAAGTCATCAAAATCAAGATTTCTTTCAATCTGAAAAGCCATTTCTTGTTCTTCCTCCAGGGTTGTTGGTGAGCGGTCCTTGATGGTGATTTGTAAGGTTCCTTCCAAGGAGGACATGTAGTGATCAATGATGGCTTGTTCCGAACCAACCTTTGACCGGATCTTCTTAAGGAAAAGGTTGGCTCCCAGACAATCGAAATCCCTTGTAGTTTCACAAGGTCCTTTGAAAATATTGAGGTATTGAGAAAAGGAGTCTTGGGAATGCTCACTATCACACTTCACCTCATTTTAAAGGCCTTTTGCAGCTCTTCGATGTTTTTTATGCTTCCTTTGGGATATCCATCAATCCAGACTTTAGCATCTCCTCTAAGAGAACTCTGAAGAGCCTCATAATACATCGTGGTGGTCTTGACCAAATGGAAATGAAAGTCAACACTGCCGCGAAAAATGGTCCACTGTGTATTTCCGTGGGTACCCTTCCTGAAAAGAAAGGTAGCCAGAGTTTGCATTTGTGGGCAAATCACGTACTCCACCTTGATGTTAAAGTCTAAACAGTTGAAACTCTTCGAGTGAGACCATTTGTGAGGATTTGATTGATTGGAGGTATAGGTTTGTTAGAGTAGTGGAGCTGTCATGCAAGATGGATTTGAATACAGCTTTTCCCGCCACTGGTCGTCATGCGGAGTCACCCGATAGTTTTCCTCAAACTATCAAAGAATAGGGAATAAAGTCTTAGTGGAGTCGCCATGCAAGCTTGTAAGAGAAAAGTATTTAAGCAAGGCTTACCAAAGGATTTTTCATTGAGGAATATTGACTAAGTATCCCCAAAGAATCTGCCACAAATGTTATCGCTAGCTTGTATTTTAGGTCACAGCTGATAGTGGACAAACCGGCTTAATGTAGAACCTTCCCTACCCACTTTCACCTCTATGGGGGGCTCTTTATATTTAGGAAGGTTATCCTGGGAGACATCCTCTGAATCCTCGGGGCTTGAAGAGGCAAAGAATATAAGGTCAAGAAGCAAAGTTTTCCCTCCTCTCAGGTTACCACCGGTATCAGATAGTTGGCTAATCGCCAATAAAGAAGTGAAGTCCTTGTTGAGAACACCTACCCCGAACAAGACAATAACAACACTATATGTGTATTTGCAGGCTATAATTCAAAAGGTTATAATTTGATCATCTTATTTCATTTAATAAGCAATATAATAGATAGATAGTATCAACGTTTTACTAATTAGCTTAATGAAAAATCACTCAATTCATCAATATTCATCACAAGTTCCAATCAAGCCACATTATTTTCTATCAACAATAGCTCCAAATAAATGCTTGATGCCACTACTAATTGGATGAGTTAGAATGGTTGTTGCGTCAAGTATGACGCCATCCCTAGTTAGTGCACAAGGGTTAGCATAGGGTTTCATAATTTGAAAGTTTGAAAGATGATTTTACACACTACAAGCTCAACGCTGGAAAGAATATCGCTGCCTTTAGGGTAAATGGAGCCAAAGTAAGGGAAAAGATCTTAGGAGGATTTAAAATTAGAGAGACTAGGAAGGTGGGGTTCTGGTGTCGCGAATGGTAAGGCTCCTAGGAATCAAACCGTATGGGAAGGGAGGCTCCACCCTGTTGCTTTAAACAAGGCCTCAAGTGGCTCCTTCCTCTCTGGCACACCCTGTTCCATAGCTTCAAAGTACAGATCTAAGGGAGAAAAGTGTTGCAGGAGAAGGTTTTCCAAACCCTAGAAGGTTAAAACCCTCTAGGTGTAGATTTAACTAGGCCTAGGGACGCCTCCTTTTTTCAACCTATAACTTTAATGCTAACTCAAAAGGGAGAAAAGTGTAGCAATGGATAGGCTATATCTTCCTTTATCAATGCCTCAAACAACTTCTCAAACATGGGGAAATATAGAAATGACCTACTAGTGTGTCTTTGCTACCTAGGGTTTCAAGATTCGCAATATAATAGCAAATGTAAGAAATTAAGTCTACAACCATTCACTTAAGAAGTTTTGCATGAAAAATTCACTCTTACATATCATGAAGAATGCATAATCAAACCCTAGTTGTAAACCTTCCATGAGAGAAACACAATAAGTGCCAAGAGAAATCCTCCAATAAGAGTTGCTCCTCACTTCCAACACCAAAAAAATACCAAGCAAAAGGTTAAAAGATAGCCCCCTACAAGAGAGTGAGTTATGTTTATATCTAAAATGAGGAAAAACGTCCTATATTTATACCAATACATGACCTTCTAATTAAAATATAGGGTTTCAAAACAAATGGCTAAGCAATGGTTTCACAAAATTTAATCGCTTTTACATTAATTGCTAGGAAAATGTCAAGTAATATGAGCAAAAAGTGGGACGCCAAGCCCTTCTAAGGGATACGTTGGCCCTCGTAAAAATCCAAAGATCCGTAAGTGAGATCGCTGGTCTCTCCTAGGGAATCCTCCAAGCCGCCACACGTACAATGACCTCAAAGACACTTCCACATGCTCCAGATAACATCCAAATCTCTCAGGTGATCGCCTTGTCCAATATAAGCAACGCTCCATCTGGTGAATGGATGATTCCTAGGTCGCTCCTCAAAGCCGCCCTCAGGAACGTCCTTCTTCCTCGCAAGGCTCAATATAATGTTGTCCTGTCAGCCATCCCAAGAACCACCTGATGGGATCTTCAACCCCATGGAGGTCCGGCAAAATCATATCCCATGTGTACTAATCCACTGGTACATGTCCGTCGGGTATGGTCATGCACATCAAAAACTTCGCCCTCCATGGGCTCATTAGTCCTCAGGATCATAGCAATGTCAATCATATTTCATCATTAAATTTATCAAATAAATGCATAAAATCCCTAACATATCCTCTAATAGCTCAAAGACATTACACTGATCTACTATACAAAGTTGAAAAAATAGACAAAACAACCTATTGGGCTGATATCCATAAGAAAAGGAAAGTTTTCACAGAAGATCATTAAAGCCATGTATATGAAGTGATATGGTCTAAGGATGTCCAGTCATAGTGAAGACCAGGGGTAGGTATTGTCCGTGGGTGCCTTTGTAGGAGGTGATTTGTACCCGTCATGGATGCATTTTTTCCAAGCCCCTTTATTGCCTTTATTCTTTATCTATTGCTTTTTTTCTTTCTTTTTACTTCAAGGTCTGACCAGAGGACACTGCCTTGGCGTGGTGACCAGAGCTGACAGTGTTACCCACTGGTATTTTCACATAAATTATAAGGCTGGCTCGTGATGAGACCCCCTTTCCTTTGGCCATGCAACCAAAGGTCATTTCCCTAGCGTGGTGACCAGATAATGGAAATGTCATACTTCTAGATACTTATGAACATAATGGGTCGGCTCGTGATGAGACCCCCTTTCCTTTGGCCATGCAACCAAAGGTCATTTCCCTAGCGTGGTGACCAGATAATGGAAATGTCATACTTCTAGATACCTATGAACATAATGGGTCGGCTCGTGATGAGACCTCCCATCCTCTTGGTTAGGTCTTATTTTATTATTTTTCTTAGGGTACCTTTTGTTTCTTATCGAGAGGCCTTTTATTTCCTTCTCGGGGATCCCTGGGCGAAGCATCTCTAGGTTTATTTCCTATGGCTTTTATCTTTTACCAGCTGCTTTTACCCCCTGGGCCTTTAGCCCCTTCTTCCCACAGGACGAAATGTAACCCCTCAAGTAGGTCATCCTAATGCCCAGACTAGGGGAATGGGATGGATGTATGGGAGATAAGATGTAAAGTGATAGTATGGTGGGAGCGGACGATGGCTCTTCAAATCCCCCCTGGTGGCTAACCAAAACCCATGAATACAAGCTTGCTAGGGCACCCCATTAATCCCCCCAACAATGGTCAAGTAGGTTAGTGTAAGATCCAAGCAGTTATCAAAAATGTAAGGAACCTGATGCATATATAAGAAAGTTATAACGATCAAACATGACACATACCATGATACCTAGACCAATCACCTCATGGAGAAAGATTCTTCTCTGATGCAAATCCAAGTCGATGGTGATGGAAGTTGTTGTTGCTGACAGGACAAATCTGGCAAAGAAGAAAAAAAGATGGTCCCTCCAGGGCCATGCTCAGGTCAATCCTGCTCTCAGTACTCCATGTCTAGGACCTGTGGGCCTCGAGACATGATCTCCTAGTTATCCCTAGAAGTCAGGGATAACAGGGCCCTTTGGGGCCATGCTCAAGTTGTTTGGCTCTCAACACTCCATGTCTAGGACCTATAGGCCTCGAGACATGATCTACTTAGTTACCCCTAATTTTGGGGGTAACATCTGGCTCCAACTTGGGGACATGTGTTGACCATAGAGTGCATGAGAACCTCAACATCTCTGGTGTGATATGTTCCTTCTAAGACTCAACATAAGATGTTAGTAATACCTAGGGTGGTGTTATCACCCCTTGTTCATACATGATGCAAAACTTTAAAATGAAATCAATTATCTAATCTAAAACATAATCATGAAAATCCATAGATACAAGTGAGGAAAACAATATGAAGAATGAAACTACAACTATGCTAATATACAATGCAATGGTATATACAATGAATGCAAATGCCTACCTACCCTACCTCACATGTACTCACCTGTCAAATTCTAGGTATAAGAATACAACCAGTACAACCACTCTAGAAATGTGTCATAACACATGCCTCTATGTTTCATAATAAAACAAAACAATGACAAGTTAAGCACAAAATAAACATGAGTTAGATCATGCATTATATCATAGGAAGTCGTAAAGTCTAGCTCATGGAGGAGGGAAGGAGGGACAAAATCATGCAAAGTCACCCTTCCAGAAAAGTGATCAATCCATCTCAGAAAAGGATTGTGAGAGGTCAAGGACTCAAAGGGTTGACTCAAAGAGTGTGAAGGTTGACTACCTTGGATGCCATCACTCCCTGGGGTTTGAGAAGGTATTAAAAAGAACTTAGAGGGAAACTGACAACTTCTCAAGGGAAAGCTGAAAGATTGAGATAATAAAATTATTAAGGCATTCAACCTCCCCTTGAATTCTAATGGAAAGTTTTTCCCTAAATAAAACTTGAAACAAGAGACGTGTTCCCCAACTTAGTGACATAACAAGGTAAAGAAATCAGAGGGAGCTGGACAACTTTGTCACAAGTATCCTTCTCCAGGCAAGCAACGTCCTCACCTTTATCAAAATTTGAGCACAACGATGGTTGATAATCTTCTTCATAGATTAAATCCAAGTGCTCAAAGGAATACTCATGAAAATCCTCAAGGTGTGACTGAAAATCATCAGGAGAACATTGCACTGGTTCATACTTGGGTGCTTGGAAAATTATGTAATTATATCATCATCTTGTTTCCAAACGTCAAAATTATTACGAACATCATATGATTATTGTAAAGGAAACATTTGAAGATATCCTTCCATATCATAAATGGGATCCTCATCGGAACCAATCACATCCCACTTACGTCTTCCAACATGTATGAACTCATCAGTATTATCAACCATGTCACTACCTTTATCATAACATGAAGGATTTAATGCATCCAAGGGATAGTCTAATACTTCTTCACCTTCCAAATCATAAAATAAAACATCATCAAAATCTTGGAAAGGGAAATAACTTACCGTGTTCACTTCTTGTTTTGCAGGAGCGTCAAAGGCTCAGATGAATTCATCAAATGGAAGAGCATCCATTACATCATCCCCGAGACTCGTCACTTTAATCATCTTTTCACCTTCATCAGAAAATGAATGCCCTAGCCCTTCCAAGGGTTCCTTTACTTCTTCACCTTCTGAATCATAAAACAAAGTGTCATAAAAATGTTGTAAAGGAAAATGATTCACCTCATTCTCTTCGTCTTGTGCAAGGGAGATAGTATCTTGGAGAGCTTCAATGGGTGGAGGAGCGGATACTAGGACTTCATCCTCATAACTCACTTATTTAGTCAAGTCTTTACTGCATTCTATTGAATCATGGGAAAAATATTGCTCCTCTTCAATGGGTTGACAACCTTCTTCATAAATCTCTCCTTCTATATCAAAGGGTTCTTGGTATTGAGTATGTTACACATCCCTGAGATCTTCCACAATCTCAGTGGTGAATCCTTTGTCCTCTAGGGATATTGCGAGATTTTGAAGGGCATATTCATATGTATGGCATTATGGTTTCACAAACTCAATAAACCTACTGATGATGTCTATGAAAGATGATATGCCCTTATCTTTGCAACAATCTTTAATCCAATATTGCAAAAAAGATGGCAGGAAAAGTATGAACAATTTTACTAGAACATCCTCCCCTTCAAATTATATCTCACTTATATACTTCAAGAATTCTAAAGTGCGAGTAATTGGGAGGCCTCTGAATCTTGGAGAGTTGTTTAACCATTTTATATCAAAATAATGTGGGTATCCTTGAAAAATTTCAAAATCAATAGTCATATACACTTGTTCCCAGGGCACCATGATCCCATGTCTTGAAAGTATCATGAAGTAGAGAGTAAGTCAGTAGAGTCGCCAAATAACCTCTTAAGGATTATCAAAGGGAGTGAGGGAATCACCCTCAGTTGAGTCACTAGGTAAGCTCTGTGAAGTAAAGGATTTGAGAAAAAGACTTACCTAAAAAGTGTCGTTGAGGAATATTGACTCAATGTTCCCCAACAACGATGCCAAAAATATTATCGCACAATCTGTACTTTCCCAAAGCCTAAAGTCAAGTAGGACTAGATTGGCGTAACACGGAGGTTGCCCTATCATTGTCACCCCAACCAGGTACCTCTTTCTCTTTAGGAGGAAGATAAAGACTCACTCCAAGGGAGACGTCCCTAGACCTAGTTGGTTGATGAAGGGTAAAAGACCACGTAAAACCCACCCCTCTCTCTAGGTCACTCAAGGAAAGAAGTCACTTGGTAAAGTTCAAGGGGGTAAATCGAAATGAATGGTACCTTCCCTTTACCAAAGAAACATTAAGCATTAGGAATAACAATGATTTCAATAATTATGATCAATTAATTCTTAGATGAATTATGTGCTACTAAAACAAGTTATATAAAACAAAGATAAAATTATAGTAGCAACAATGTATCTGTAAATTGCAAGTTATGATGAAAAAGGTGATATAAAGACTTTGTAATTTGATAGTACTTTGTCACTTACAATTTCAATATTAAAGCAAGTCAAAAAGTGACTTCAATGGGTTGTCAAAACAATTATAACAACAATGAAATAAATAATGATGACAACAACAAAACCACTCCAGAAAAGTACTTAAGTTAGGCAATTAAACAATTATTTCAACACTTATTGATTATAGCTTGCCTAGTAAAAGTTTTGGGTGATTTGTCAATCAAAAAATGAGTTTAATTGGCTTTCAAAAGTGACTGCAACAACAACAAATTAATAATGATGACAACAACAAACAAGCTTCAGAAATGTACTTTGTTGAGGCAATTGAACATACACTTTAGCATTAATTGATAATAGCTTGCCTAGTACAAATTATGGGCAGTTTATAAGACAGTTAGCATGTTGATATTGTTAGGGACCTAACCCCTCATGTAGGTAGAACAATATATTCAGATGTAATAAAGGTCAATATTAATAAGGCCTTGCAATAAGGTAGAATAAGTCAAATGTAAGAACACCTAATAGAAGCTTCCACTTCTAGAAGGATCTTCCTCTAGATGGTTCTTTTGATAGACATATTTAGTATAAATAGGAGTTGAGGGTATGTGAACCCTAGCTTGGATATTATTGTAATAGAGCTCTGCTTGACTGGAGGTTTCCCCCTCGAAGAGGTAAGTGAACATTTCTCTCAGAATCAAAGTGCTCTTTCTGGTTTTATTCTGATATCATTTCAGTGTTATTGTGGTGTTGTTCTGGTTATATTGTTATTTATCTGCCATTTCTAGCATTTTATTTCTGTTCTGCATACTTTTTATATTTGGAATATTACAAGTGGTATCAGAGCACTTTCCTCGGCAGAAAATTGTGGGTTAATTTTTTCCAGGGTAGAGATGTATTCTGGCGTCTTTAAGCTACAGAGATTTATCGTTATGCGCATAAACCCGTGGTTGAGGGATTCATACACGCAGGAAATACAAGTGGTACTTAAACACACATTTTTTGTCCACCCTTGTAACCCTTGTTGGTACCCCTTCGAGTGGTAGTGCAATAGACAACACCTGTATACAGATCGACCTAGATTTTCTGAATCCCTCTTTAGATAAAACGATCGACCCCCTGACTGCTATAGTGGCATCGAGAACAACACTCGAGAAGATACTCTCTAGTACCTGGGTAGTCGGGTAGTATGGCTAAGGGCATGGTCTAGCCTCCTTAGTTGGTGCCCTGAGATATTAAGCCGAGTACTATTGTTGGACCCCACACGCATATCAGAGAGCTATAGCACAGGGAAAACCCTTGTGTGTAGAACCCTTGAATAACTAACCCTTGGGGACGGAAACAAAACATAAAATAGACAAGATCTATTGCCGCTCAACTGTGTTTGAGTTTCCAAATCACTACACATTTCTTCCTAGTTGAGCATTTAGATTTATCTCTTCGCCCTTATCACATTCATACCTATCATTTTTCAGCAAAAGTTTTGACCCCACCCCCCCTTTTTGGCTCCCTCGTCATCATGGCCCATACCCATAGCCAAGACTTGGAAGCTCGCTTCAATACCTTGCAATCTAATTTCACAAAGACCCAACAAGAAGTGAGACAGCTCAATGCCAATATTGCCACCATCAATCAAAACATGCATTCATCCATCGCCGCATCAATCACCAAACTCAAAGAATACCTCAAACAAGACATGACTACCCAACTTGAATCTGTCGTTTCGATGATCTACACCACGCTGCATATCCCTACAGATCCCCCTTTATCTGACCCACCTTTGCATATTGAAGTTGAAACTTCCTCTCATTCCCATAATTTTCAGCCTCATCACTTTCAGTGTCACCTACGCCTTCCACGGGTGGATGTGACAAAATTTGATGGCTCAGATCTCACTGTTTGGGTAACTCAAATGGAACACTATTTCTCTTTGTACGACATTGCAGATGATTTGGCCAAACTCTGATATGGTGTTCTCCATCTAGATCAAGAACATTGGCAATGGTGGCAATGGAGAAAATTTTCCCATCAAGGGTATGTTGCTTGGACACACTTTGTGGCAGAGATTTATGAACGCTTTGACACTAACACCAACCATTTAGGCCATTTGACAAAGTTGAAACAATCTGGAACAGTGGAAGACTTTATAGTTTCTTTTGAGCGATTAGCTTTTCATACATAGGGTATGTCTGATGCTTTTTTCTGAGAATGTTTTATCAGTGGCCTCAAGGATGAGCTTTGTGCCCATGTCCTCATGGCTCGGCCTCAGAGTTGGGTGGAAGCTACTAAAAGAGCTAAGGAAGCACAACAAATTGTCTCTTCTCAAAACCGAAAACCATCCTTTATTCCTCGCACTAAACCAGTAAATCCCACTACTCCTTCTGCTCCACTAAATATCCAAAAATTGATCAGGGCTGAAATGGCTGAACTCCAACTCAAAGGCCTTTGTTATAATTGTGATGACAAATATTTTCTGGGCCACAAGTGTAAGGAACAAAATATTTTTATGGACATCTCAGAGGATATTTCGAAAGAGGATGTTGAAACTCCCTTTGTGTCTGAGTCACCTGAACCCACTAACATAACCCCTCCCTCAGACCCTCTCGAAGTAGAACCAGTCATTTCCCTAAATGCTCTCACTGGTTTCTCTACTCCCCAAACCCTCAAGATAATTGGTTACATCAAGCATAGGAAGGTCATCATTCTTGTTGATAGTGGAAGCACCCATAATTTTATTCATCGCCGCATTGCCCAAAAAACTCATTGCTATATCCATGCAGTCAAAAATTTCCAAATCATGATTGCCAATGGCAGCTCCATGAAATGTGGAGGGCATTGTGAAAATGTGTGTCTCCAAATTGGTGACTACCACCTGAAATTTCATATGTTTTCTATCGACATGGGTGGTTGTGACATTGTGTTAGGTGCAGATTGGCTAAGGACTTTGGGTCCCATTCTCATGGATTTTAAGGAATTAACCATGCAATTCAACTAGGAGGGCCAAAAATATAAGTTCCAAGGCATCACCGTCGGTTCACTTGAGATCATTAGTTCTCATCGCATGGAAAAGCTGCTCAAAAAAGGTCATTCTGGTGTTATTACCCAACTCCATGCCATACAAGCAACTGAGACACCCTCTGTGATGCAAGACCTCCAATCCATCCTCTATAAACATCAAGTGGTATTTTCCACTCCCCAGGGACTCCATCCTTCCCATGGTGTTCATGATCATTCCATTCCCCTTGTACCAGGAAGCCTTCCTCCCAATATCTCTCCCTATCATCACCCCTTTTCCCAAAAAAATGAAATTGAGAAAATGGTTCAAGAACTGCTTAACGCAGGTGTTATCTTCCCTAGCATGAGCCCCTACTCTTCTCCTGTGATCATGGTCCTAAAGAAAGAAGGTTCTTGGTGCATGTGTATTGACTTTCGCGCCCTCAACAAACTCACCATTAAAGACAAATTTTCCATTCCCGTCATTGATTACCTCTTGGATGAATTTAGTGGCGCCCAGTTCTTTACTAAACTTGATATTCGTTCTGGCTACCACCAGATATGTATGAAAGAGGAAGACATTCCTAATACTACCTTTAGAACTCATGAGGGTCACTATGAGTTTTTGGTCATGCCTTTTGGCTTGTGTAATGCCCCCTCCACCTTCCAAAGCCTCATGAATCATGTCTTTCGTCCTTTTCTCTGTTATTTTGTCTTAGTTTTCTTTGATGATATCCTCAACTATAGAAAAACCTGGATAGACCATCTTGCTCATGTGGATCGAGTTCTCCATCTACTCTCTCAGCACAAACTTTTCTTGAAACACTCTAAATGTGCTTTTGGCGCCTCAGAAGTCGAGTACTTGGGTCATCTTGTTGACAAGGATGATGTCAGGGTGGATCCTAAAAAGATTGAAGCTATGCAAGACTGGCCTCACCCAAAGACTCTCAAAAGATTGTGTGGATTTCTAGGCTTAACAGGTTATTATCACAAGTTTGTTAATAATTTTGGAAAGATTGTGGCACCTCTCACTGCACTCATTAAAAAGAATTCTTTCACTTGGACTCCAACAACTGCTTAGGCTTTTCAAACCTTGAAGATGGCCATGTGCACCACTCCAATCCTGGCCCTTCCTGATTTCACAAAGACCTTTGCTCTGGAATGTGATGCTTCAGGGAAAGGAATTGGCGATGTCCTTATGTAAGAGGGTCGGTCTTTGGCCTTTACCAACAAACAACTATCTAAACAAAATTTGGGCAAATCAATCTATGAAAAGGAAATGTTGGCTATTCTACATGTCGTTGATCTGTGATTCCCTTATCTATTGGGGCAACGCTTCCAAATTAACACAGATCATCAAAGCCTCAAGTATTTTCTAGAACAACGCATTTCCTCCCCAGAGCAACAAAAATGGGTGACCAAGCTCTTTGGATATGATTATGATATAATTTACAAGAAAGGCAAAGACAATGTGGTTGCGGATGCACTTTCCCGAAAATATGAAGATGAAGGATCCCTTTTTTCTCTCTCCTTCATTGTACCATATTGGCTCCAAGATGTTCGCCAGGAATGGCTACACGATCCCAAAATTTTTCATCTGATACAACAATTGCAGTCCAATTCTCCAGTTTCCCCAAGGTACTCTTGGCTCCATGATGAGCTTCGATACCAAGGCCGTTTGTATTTAAGTAAATAGTCAAAACTTAAATCCACGGTGTTAGCACAAGAATTCACATCTAGAAGAGGCCTAACTATCAGAGTTTTGGATTTTTGCTAAATACCAGTTCCCTCAGTGGTAAAAAACACTACCTCTTTGCACTGCCAAGGCATCTAAGTAAAGGGGATTTGATATCATGAAAGGAAATTAATTACTCTGCACATGTTCAAGATTGAAGGAACTGTGGTTTTTACAATGCTACCTAAACCGACACACAGACACAACACAATGGCACTACCTACAGGCGTTGCATAATATTCTGGCAAAAAAGAATTGTGCAGAGTTATTTTACCAGTTTTGAGTCATTAACTTAAAACTTTGAATGTGAACAATTGAGAAGTTATTTTTGAAAACTGGAGGAGGTGTTTTCTCATAACATTCCAAATAACAAAAACCTCTCTCAGTTTTTCAAATTGTTTTGGTTTGAGAGATATTGGATATAGAAGTAGGCACTGCGTACTCTGCACAATGGCACTGCGTACTAATTTCATGTAGTGGTCATGATTTTCATATTCGTCTTGTTGGGAGGTTGCCACATGTCAAGGAGGGTTCGAATGACTTCTCAAGGATCATTTAGATGTCAAGGGACACCTGCACTTAATATTTAGCTCCAGCAAAGGCCTCATGCATGAGGTGGAAACAATTTATTAATGACTTCCAACAAATTCCTGAAAATCAGCAGTTTGTTGGATTTTTGTCTCTTTGACTGTTGCCACCTATCTCCAAGGCTTAGAATTCAATTGAGCAAATGGGATTCGACCTCCTTAGGTTATTTGGATGCTATTTTCTATTTAAGGAAGGAGAGATCTCTTGGAGAGACGTTGGATTCATGAGCAAGAGAGATGAGAGAGTTGTAGGAGGCACTTTGCATGTGATCATTGAAGGTTCATGATATATGTGTTATCATATTGTATCTCTTTTTTTCTTTCCCAATTTGTCTTCTTACTTGAATGAATTGTACACCTTGAGGATCATGGTTTCCTTTGATTAATGGATTCTTGAGCATCTGAGGATCTGATGTATTTTTCCTATTAGTCACTGTTTATATTCAAGTACCTTGAATTCATTTATGCAGAGAGGATCTCTACATTATGGATGTTCTTCTTTGTGTTATATTTTTCTTCCTCTATTCAATAAACCTTTATCTTATATGCATATTGATTTCATTTAATGAGCAAGGTGTTTGCTTAACTCCATAGCCCAATGGTCCATCATTTATTTACAACAGCTTACTGTCCTTCCCCTTCCTTGTTTTCTTCTTCTTAATCCACAAAACCAATCAAGCATTTTTATTTCTATGTTACCAAGCTTACTCTCATTTGCAGCCTAGGAGTGACTCTTGGAGTGATAACATAATTGGTGCCCTTGTTGGGGACGGAGATGAATGATAAATCTTCCCTGGGAGAACGACATTGATCAGATCCAGCTTTTGATGGTGAACAATGGATGGTCACATAATCAAGACTGCATCATTCACCTGGAGACTCCACTCAAATCCACTCCATGAAGAAAGATCATGTTGGCGACTTCACTGATACGGGACAGTCATATCCATGGAAGCTATCTTGGCTCAGAGGTTTGCACCTTTCAATTTTTCAGCTATTCCTGGTTTTCCTAATCATGTGCCTTCCTTCTTAGAATGCGTAGATTTTTTGCCTTTATTTCGTGGAGATGAAGGGGAAAACCCTGCCCAACATCTCATAGATTTTCATCAGTGCATATATCGGTTGAATGTCTATCATGAAGATGCTCTCATGAAGGTTTTCTTATACTCATTACATGGTGATGCTCGAAGGTGGTGGTATCATTCACTCTTTTCTACCATCATATCTTCATTCTAGGAATTTCATGCAGCTTTCAATAATCATTTTAGTAGGTACTACTCTTCTGACAAACTTCTTGAAGGGTGTTGTGAAAAATACAAGCTTTATATTCAGCAGGAAGTAGAGTCTTATTCATGTGATGAACTTAGTAATGATCTGATTGAAAGTGAAAGTGAAGATGAAACTGAGTTTTCTAATGAAGATGTGCATGAAAAATTTTCTCCTTCTAATTCCCGAGAAGAGGACTTTCATGGCATGATTGATGGTTGTACTAATGATCGCATGGATTCAGATCCATTAAATCCTGTAGATTATGCATCCGATCTCGTTGTTTTACAAGAAGAAACTATTGTAGAAAATGATCTTTCTCCTTTCCTGCAAGAGGTTTCCCATCCTTTGTGAGTACTTGAGATTGAAGAAGAAGATCAAGAGATTGATCATATTTTTAAGCAAGAAAAGGGCGTGCTTGATTCACCTATTTTTGATGAATATTCTTATGAAGGAGAGAAGATCTCTTTTGTCGATGTGAAGAGAAACCCACCAGTTTATGACAACTATGAATAAGATGTTGATGAAGAACAACTGTGTATAGAAATCAGCCATCTGAAAACTCCCACAGCAGACATTCAATAGTCACCTTCTCAAATCAGTGAGCCTACATGTATTGTGTTGGAACCTGGATCTGCAGAAGACACCAAATAGTCTATCATCGATAGTGAAGCTAGCATATAGTCCTATTCATATTTGCCAGCATCCGAAGGTGGCATCCATGATCAGCAGGAGGATATGCAGAGACTTTTGGATCTTCAATTGAAAAAGTAGCAAGAGGTATTTGTTTTCAGTCTTATAGATCCATTTGCTAATTATCTCGAGTCTCTGAGCAGCTTGGATGTCAGA